>CATIWR010317840.1:0-20829 GCA_949677035.1 Omphalea diandra | reverse complement strand
TAAGCATATGCATGAAAAGAAGCGCCACCGTCTGCAGTTCCACTTGTACGCGTACCGTCCGCGTACTTACACCCGCTTTTTACCACTCTTATAATTGCGACACGCTACCGTTTTATGAACTTTCTAACTTTTTAGAAATATATATATATATTGAAGGGTGAATAGACTGTGTGAGCTAAGAGATCAATCAAATTTCTTTCTTTTTTTTTTGAAACAAATAATATTTGTTATCTAAAATTCAAATTAATAGATCATTTAAGCGTGTAAGATATGGACAACAATCATCTAGAAATAAAAATTGAATTTAAAATTTTAGAAAGAAAATTATAATTTAATCTTTCATCGAAATCATTAAAAATTTGATTAAAAATTTTTTTAAAAAAACAAATTCTTTGCAGCTAACTTCTTGCCCTTTTTGATCAATAAATTGCTATTTCAAAAAAAAAAAAAGTAGGGTCACAGAATATTCGCATTTAATTAATTAGAGCAAGTAAGAAATTAGGTGCCAATCTTTTTTATTTTTTATTTTTATAAAGATGCGTACTAAATATACGTTTCGGGTTACTATTGCTGAGCTATCTAAGCAAAAATAAATAAATGAAATCATTATTTTTTAACTGATGATTGAAATTTTGAATTTGAATAAAATAAGCTAAAATTTATTTTTCAGACAAGTTTATTCTAAAATTTTCATTATTTATAAACAACTATTTGATAAGATAATTTATCGACTTTCATGAATAAGTAAAAACATCTTCAATAATTAAAATGTTTAACCCATAAGTATAGGATTTGGTAAAAATAATTGCAAACATATTTTAGCAAAAAAAATTCATTTTTCTAACGCTTCTGTGATGCTATTATTATCTGTTAGCATTATAATTTTGGTAGAATTTGAATCCTAAACTACTCTAATGAGAGAAAAAAAAAATTAGAATATTAGGTGTTTTGCCATTTGTACCCATCTAGATTCTAAGAGTTTTTCATAAAATTTTGTACTATAAAATATTGGTTCAAAATTAACTTTTATGGTAGTACTATATATAGAGCATCATAATAAATTTAAATTAATCTATAAATAAATTAGCAGAGATAAAATTATTTATAATTAGATATTAGAATTCCGATTTTATCAATGTAATCTCTCAATCCAATATTAAAAAAATAAAATTATGATCTATCAACTAAGGTAGTAATGTTTATAACTAAATAAAACTAATTTGAATACATGAATTAAAAGTGTATTTTTATCATGGTACCCTTTTCTAAAATATATTTTTTCTCTATTTTATCATTCTTCAATTTTAAGATAGACCATAATAATATTTTAATGTGTTTAGCATTGAAATTTATTTACAAAAGAACTATTTTAGATTTTATTTCAAACCAAATAAATGTTTAAAATCATTTTCAACTAACTAATTCACATTCACAAATATTATTTTACATTTAAAATTCTGAATTGATAAATGTTTAAATAGTCTCGCATTATAAAATAAAGATTATATCGAATTCATTTATTTCGAAATAGAGATAAAGATTTTTAAATATTTTAAATAAATAATAAAATAATTGTTTGAAGAATAAAGGGACATTAAAAAGATTAGAAAGAATTCTCTATAGGGGTCCCTATCTTTGCCGAAAGTCATAAAACTACACTGGATGGATGAGCTCAAGAAATAAACCACTATCTAATTCTTCATTCTTTTCTGAATAAATCCATCAACTTGGTTCCCATCTCATCTAAATCCTATCTATAATAATATTATTTTTCTCTATTTTTTCCCAAAAAAAACAATTTTTACCCAAATTTCAATTTGGGCAAAAGAGAAAAAAAAAAAAAAAAGTATACTATATTTGTAGAAAAGAGGTCTCATTCTCAATCTACATCCACATACAAATGTACGTGTACGTAATTGTGCATGTTGGCCTTAGCTTAGCTTACGTGTCTATTATAATGAAGTAGTTGACGGTCCACGGGATTCCATTTCCACTCTTATATTTTTATGCAAAAATGGCCAAAATAAATGACAAAACTATGATTAAGCTCACATTGCCATACCAGAACTGGCACGTAAACCTAATCTTTATCGTTTCAATTAAAGAATATATTATTATAACAAACTTTCAAAAGCAGAAACATGGTGTACCTAATTCGATCATTTGTGATTTGTTGATGGCGCATAAATGAGTTGCTTAATATTGTATTTGTTGATTCTTAATTAGGAGTCAAAATGGTTTATAGTCTTTGACACTTGGATTTGTAATTTGATTTGTTAAGTGGCACGTGTGTGCATGTGAAAATCATTGTTAATGTGGGTTCATTTGTTTATGTTGATTTTGAAAGCATCACTTGCTCATGTATTTACTTATTTTTGCGGATCATGATTTTTTTTTTAAGTACTAGGGAAAGGAGATGATATTAGTGAGATTCAAACCATGTTATCTACTCTTAGATAATTTCACTTTATTTCTAGATTGAGATACTAATTATTATGATTTTGTTTGTAGACAGAATTGATATGCTTAACAAACAAAAATTACAATTACAATTTTATTTATTGTTTAGTATCCAATTCTTCTTTTTTTTTTTTTTCTGTTTCAATATGTGCAGTTTCAATTAAAATTGCAAAGCACAAAAAATTAGTAAAACCACAACACTAATAGAAGAAAGCTTATACTTATATTCCCAAAAAAAAAAAAACTAGTTCTTATAATTTGATAAATGTGTTTACACAAATCCCTTGTAGAATAAAGGTGAATTCAATACAAATATATGTGCAACCAGTACATATGGAATACTCATAATCCACTTTTCCTGAACTTCTTGTACAATGATATTTCAAAATTTTTACCTACGGATAAGAACAAATGGGACTAATTCTTGGCTATCTCTAATGTCATTCAAACAAGGAGGCTTATCAGCTCCATAATAGAAGTATGCCATTATTTTTGAAAACTCATCTATAGTTTGAATCATTTTTCCGTGGTATCAAAAAAAAAAAAAAACTATGTTCGTCATGTTAAATAGACTAAAAACCCAACTTAAAATACATAAACTAGAGTTTTCTGATTGCAAACTTCTTCAAAAAAGTGGCTTTCATTCTTGTAGAAAAGCAACTATTTGGTTCAAAGTATTTGGATCACATTGAAGCTGGCTTGGAAGTTTTCCTTCTCGCTTTAATATTTTTTGTTCATATAAGGAATTTTGGAATTAATCCCTCTAAAAACTTTCATCACCTTAATCATATATGATTGTAATGTCGAGAAAATAAAATTTAGATCTTTTGATAGTAATTTATCGAAAGCCTTATCAAATGCTCATACTAACTCATCAATTGTGGTTGGAGCTTCTTAATGTTGAAGGGCTTGAATGGCTATAAATAAACTAAGGTCTAAAACATTTGAATTAAGACTATTTGGCGGTTGAAAGCACAATCGGATATCAAATCCATCATTATGAGCTGCTTCAACAGACTTAGTACTATTCGCATCAATATGTGGCTTAACATTATCTTGTTGAATATATATGGTACTTGAACTACCTTTTGGCCATTTTACTCTAATTGCAAGTAAAACCTTCTCTATCAAATAACCATGAATGATATCTTTGGTAACAATAAGGTACCATCAATTCTATTCTTGTTGTTTCTTTTTGCTACTTCCTTGTAAATAAAGGGAAAGATTCCAATTTTTCCTAAAAATTATTGATTAGATGAAGTAAGTCTTGGACAATTAGTTGTAGCTAAGAACATCACCTTTACTATGAACATTTTACTTTTACAAGTATGTAAAGGTTCAGTTTCTTATGGGTACAAATAGTACTTCTCTGAAATCTTGGACATATAAAATCATTTCTCATCAATATGCACATATTCATACATATCAATGAACATTAGTATTGAATTGATGGTACCTTGGTCAATCATGGATAGGCAAAATCATAACTTTATCTTCTTATTTTCATCTGTTACAAAAGGTTTCAAAGGGTTTGAGTGAGCTCTAATAGCACCTTCTTTGATTCACCTATGGACTGTTGATTTTACCATGTTCAAGGCTTTAGAAAATGATCTTATATTTGTATCACATTGAAGAGGATTTCACAATTTGATCAAATTCTACTTGAATCCCTTTGCATCCCTCTTGCTTTGGAATCTTTCTAGAAACATCAACCCTAAATCTATTTTTGATGCATTTTTCCCTGCCTACCATATTTGAAAAATAGTTCTCCTAGAGACTACAAATTTAGTAGCTACATATGAAAGTGCACCTTTCTTCAAATTTTCATCTTTGCTTTGAGAAAACAAGTAATCAAAAGTATATATCTTTGAGAAGTCATTAACCATTTGATTGATTTAGAGTTGGAGGAACAAAGAATGTCCTATTGTAGGTGTCATTTTCAGACATTTGATTGGTGTTTGGAAGGCTTTCTAATGCAGTATCTAAATATGGAAAAAGAAGATGAGGTGAGTGTGGATCTTTAAGTGAAGAATTCATATCTATTGAAAAATTCATTTTTATTATGGTTGATAAAATGATATACAGTAGTTTTATAATTAAGATAAAGTTTTTAAACTAAGTTTTTGGTACCATTATTTTAGTTGCAATTTTTTGCCTTAAATTTTAAGATTCCATTTTTGCTCCATTTTTTTAACTTTTAAGATTTCATTATTGGCTCCATTATCTTAGTTTTTGTTGGCCCTTGTACACACTAAGAAGGGAGAGGTTGAATTGGTGGAAAATTTTAAATTTTGGAGGGGAAGGTTTGTTAAGCAAGAAATAGAAGAAGTAGAAGAAGAATAAAACACATCAAATTTTATAGTGGTTCGGGTATTAATCAACCATACTTCCACTCTCTAATTCTTCCAATTGGGTGTTTCACTAATGTCTAATGGTGTTTTAAAGCTTACACGTAACTTAACAACTTGTGTTTTTACAAAGGCACACATACAATCTCACTAGTGTTTCACAAGGTAACATTCAACTTGAACAAGAGTTTTACAATCAAAGGATAACTCTCAAACCCAAACCCAATGTTGTTTAATACTCGCACCAAACAACAACAACTCAAATACGAGAAATTGAATTCTTAAAGGTTTGAGAAATAAATTTGCAAGAGCTTGGCCACAATGAATGTTATTCTCTAGCTTTATGTCTATTTGGTGGAGTATTTATAGGTTACTCCCACCAAATAGACGTTAAAGACAAAACTGTACTCATAGTTTTAACTTTAATTAAGTACTAATATATTCTTTAAATTAGCTCATTAAATATGATGAAGGGTAAAATTTTCATTTTTGGTTTCATAATCTTAATTTCACTTGAATACCACCACCTTTTTTTAAATTAGATAGAGTAGAGTTTGAGTCTAATTTGGCATCATAGTTTTAATTGAATAATGATACATTTCCTTAAAATTACCTCATTAAATATGATGAAGGATATAAGTGAAAAAATATAATATGAATCATGAGTTTGTAGCATATTAAATATATTTTCTTAAACAATGTGTAAAATGGAAGTGACAACCTTTTTGAAACAAATGGAGTAATTATTATAAGTCAACCAATGTATACTATGTCAAGTTAGAGGATATAAATCAATCAAACCCAACTTACAACAAAGAGCACAATCTTGAGTAGAGCTAAAAGGCGTAATGAAGAATAAGTCAGTAAGAGGATGAAATATGGATAGAATGAATGAACTCAAGCTTTAACTTATTACAAATGTGATAACAGTTAATATCTAAGTGTTTTATATATTTATGGAAGATTCTGGCGACAATATGTAGAGTAGCTTGATTTTCAAAATGGAGAGTAATTGGCAATAACAAATAGAGATGAAGATAAAAAAAAAAATGTAAGAATCCATTACAATTCACATATAGTGTAGTTATACTACAATATTTAGCCTAAGTTGAAGATTATGAAATAGTTGTCCATTTCTTTGTTTTCAAGAAATCAAAAAGTCGTCTATGAAGAAGCAATAGCCAGTAAGTAATTTGTGAATAAAGGAACATTAAGCTCTAATCAGAATCATAGCAAGTTATGAGTGAAAGTGAAAAGGCAACGAGGTAGAAAAGCACCTTAAGGATGTTTAAGGACATTAAGAGTAACATCAAAATGGGGTTTTTATGGACTAATCATGTACTAGCTTTAATGTTAAATGACATAACTGAGATCAGGACAAGTGAGATTAAGGTAGAGAAGGACTGTTGAAGGTTTAATGTTTTATAAGCCAACCTCATGAAGCAAATATGTGATGAACATATGTTAACTAATAAAAGTACCATGTTCAAATAGAACTACCTTAAGTATAAAAAAGTACTTTAGTTAACCAAATTCCTTAATGGTAAATTTGGCATCCACCCAAGGAATGCTTGAGTTGAATGCTAGCATCGTCATGAGTTTTAGTAATGAGAATATCATCAACATAAATTAAAAAAATGAGAAAAAGGAACCATTTGTTCAAATATAATATTGGCAAAAACATAGAATTATATGTAAATGATTTGATTATGAATAGGAAAATTGTCGAATATCATGCTAATGATTTACAAGAAGTATTTGATGTCCTTAACCAGTATAACATGAAGTCAAACCCATAACAAGGCATTCAAGTGAACCCAAAAAATATCCAAGCCATCCTGGACATGAGGGCACCTAGAACCATCAATGAAGTCCAAAAGCTTAATGGAAAAATCACAACACTAGGTCATTTTATTTCTTATTCAACTAAAAAGTGCCTTTCATTTCATAGGAGACTAAAAATTTAAAGCATTGCAAATGGTTGAAGGATTGTCAATCTGTATTCAATGACCTTAAAAAATTTCTTAGCTCTCCTCCCCTTCTAAGTCAACTTGAGACTGGAGAAACCTTATATATCTACCTCACTATTGGTCATCATTTAAAAAGTAGAGGAAGAATAATAACTAATATATACACCAATCATGTGTTGTGGGGAGCAAAACTTTAATACCTAAAGTTGGAAAAATTAGTCATGACACTAGTCATATCAATAGGAAAGCTTGTACCCTATTTTCAGGCACACACCATTGCGGTTCAAACAAACCACCCACTATGTAAAGCCTTATGGAGACTAAAAACTTTTGAGTAATTAGGACATTGGGATCTCAAATTAAGTGAACACGATAATAAGTATGAATCTCGAACCTCACAAGCATTAGTAGACTTTGTTATACAAATGACAGGCAGAGGTAAGATCACAACTTAACCACAACAACTCTAGACGATGCATGTAGATAAAGCCTCCAACGAAAAGGAAGTAAGGGCCGAAATTATTCTCTAAGTCCCAACTCAAGTAAAAATAATTTATGTCATTGCTCTGCAATTCAATGCTGCTAATAATGTAGTAGAGTATGACACTTCTGTCAATAATCTCGATATGGCTTTGGACCTCCAAATGCAAGAACTGCACATATTCAACAACTCTATACTAATTGTCAATCAGATTGCTAGAAACTACTAAGCAAAGGACAATAATTTAGCTAAATATTTGGATAGATGCCAACAATTGTCACACATAATTAGTCAAAATGGAGGACCATGAAAGATCAACTGAATTTCCTAGGAAGGGAACTAGGAAACAAACATGTTAGCCAAGCCAACACTAACAATAAACTCATCTATATATAGAGTTAGTATTTATGGGACATAACTCTTCATAAATAGACACAACCTTTCATAAATGGATACAATCCTTCATAAATGGACACATATTTTTCTAAGAGTTACAACTCTCCTAAAAGTCACAACTTTTTTAAGAGTCACAAATCTCCTAAAGTCACAATAATTTATATAAGACACTTCTAAAATATGCAACTCTTGAAAAAAAAAATAAATAATTAAAATATAAATATAAAGTAAAATACCAACAATAAAGAAAGATCAAAATATTTATGCATAAAATAATATATCTTTCGAGTTGAATATTATCTTAGTATAGTAACACAAAGCAAAATTGAAATCTTATGTAGAATTTTAGCTTTGAACACGCTACTCCTTATGAAATTGTTAGTGTTTCTATACACATAAATATTTTACACTTTTATTCTATTCAAATACTCGCTTAGCACTTATATGGCCATATGTTATCCAAATTCATAAGCTTTTATAAGAATAACTCTCAAACTCTCAATTGAAGTGACACCACCTTGATGCCAATGGCCAAGGCAAATTAATTGAGGATCCACTTCAACTTTAAAGCCCAATCATAAAATGAAGACTAAAGAAGTTTAAGGAGGCAATTTGAGCATTCATGCAATAAGGAATTACACTTGGATTAGCCCAAATAGAGCAAAGGATGTGTGAAGCCCAATTAAAAGATGTTGAGAGTTTAAACTCTTCAAATGTAACACTTAACTTAAGATAATGGACCCTAACTTTTAGAGAGCACCAAACCCTAATCCAATTTGGCCAAGACATGAAATAAAAAGTCCAAGGCATGTTAAAGGAAGCCCAAGCATGTAAGCTTGGAAATAAGGCCCAAAATCAAAGATTTTTGCAATATGTCCTTAGTTGGAAATGTTTCCTAATACTATTATTACTTTTTCATTAGGTTGAATCTTCTTCCTTTTCTATTTAGAATTTCTAGTTTTTCTTTAGTTAGGAAAATATATTGTTCTAATCTTATTGAAAAATCATAATCTTTCTTTAATTTTCCTATTTAGTTTAGGATTGTCTTTTCCTTATTGCATTAAAAAAATATTGAATTTGGTTAGCGAATGTAAATCGAATCCTATTAAGTTTTGGACTAAGCATTGTAAGGCTATAAATAGTCTCTCATATTCATCTAAAAGGGCATTCAATCAATAATATTTCTTTTAGTCATTTTGCTTATGAGATAAAATTTTCTTCTTGAGTTCTTAAATAGACTTAGTAAGATTATTGAGTGAAGACTTAATAATTTCACAAACTTGTTAATTCTAATCTTAAATTGGCTTAGTTGCTTTAGGATTTGAATTAACACAACTTTGAATCCTTACAACTTAGATTGCTAGAAACAAGTTTTCTAGAGGTTTAATTGGGATTTGAAGATTCAAAGTCCAATACTTGGTTTGATAGATTTGGACAATTCTCCTTAAGCATACGAGGTAAGGAATCTAATCCAACCTTATTCGTTTCACACCTCGAAGCTTACATAGGTGAAATTCTTCTAGTATGTTGTCACATTAGAAATACTTATTGTGAAACTGAACTTCATTGAGAGTATTAAGCTCAACCTTTAACCATGTGATAATAAGTACTTACCTCATATTAGGTCGAATTTAAGTATTTTAACATCTACTTATCAATGACTTGTTCTTACCCTTTGAACTTAGATGTTATATTTTGTATAGATTACGTAGGGTTGCCATCATTGGTGAATTAATAAAGGAGTTTTAAACCCAACATATTCTAAGTCAATTTCACTAAATCTCTTGTAAGTGGTTTAGTGAATGGATCAACCAAATTCTATTTGATTTCATAAATGTGAGAGAAATTATTTCATCTTTAATTAACTTTCTCACAGCATGTTTAAGACTTATGTGTCTAGACTTTCCATTATATATATCATTATATGCTCGAGCTAAAGTAGCTTGACTATCACAAAGAATAGAAATTGAATTTATAATTTTTGAAGTCAATGGAATTTCCAGAAAGTCCCTCAGCCATTTAGCTTCTTTTCTAGTTTCTGCTAAAGCAATAAATTTTGAC
Organism: Omphalea diandra; assembly: GCA_949677035.1. Lineage (NCBI taxonomy): Eukaryota > Viridiplantae > Streptophyta > Magnoliopsida > Malpighiales > Euphorbiaceae > Omphalea > Omphalea diandra. The sequence continues at coordinate 11,113 of CATIWR010317840.1, read as the reverse complement.
TCCATAGTTGAGTGAGTTATAAGAGTTTGTTTCTTGGATTTCCAAGATATTGCACCTCCTTCCAAAAGAAACACCCAACCTGTAGATTTACTATCTCTTAAACTTGATATCCAACTTGTGTTAGTATGTCTTTTTAAAATAATAGGAAACAAATTTAGAATATTGTAAGCCAAGATCTTTAGTTTTCTTAAGATAACCAAGAATTCTATCAATAGCTTTCCAATGCTCAACACTTGGATTGCTAGTAAACCTACTTAGTTCACTAACAGCACATGCAATATCAAGTCTAGTGCATTGTGTAGCAAACATTAGACTACCGATAGCACTTGCACACCCGAGTTGAGCTACCACTCTTCCATTATTTTTGATCAATTTGACACTTGGATCAAATGGGGTACTATATTCTTTAAATTTTAAATGATTGAACTTATTCAATACTTTCTCTATGTAATAGGATTGACTCAAAACATAGCCCTCATTATTTCTTTTAACCATATTACCTAAAATGGTATCAACTTGTCCATGATCTTCATTATAAATGTGGAAGATAGAAGCTTTTTTGTTTTTATTATACCCTTCATGGCATTACTCACAATCAACATATAAACATATAATTATAGTATAGTCATTATGTGATTTGATATAAATGCATTTATCAGCAACATTATGTGAAAAACCAAAATATAAGATTGCATCATCAAACTTTTTATGCCATTGTTTAGGAGCTTGCTTTAATCCATATAGAGATTCCATCAACTTACAAACCTTATGTTCATGTCTAGGTAGAACAAACTCTTCAGGTTGTTCAATATAAACCTTTTCGTTGAGATCTTCATTTAAAAATATTGTTTTAACATCCATTTGATCAACATATAGATCATAAATTGATGCTAAAGCAAAAATTATTCTAATAAAAATAATTCTTGCTACAAGTGCATATGTATCAAAATAATCAAGGCCTTCCTTTTGTTGAAAACATTTAACTACTAACCTAACTTTGTAAGTATGTAATGTACCATTTATATGATATTTTTTTTTCTAGAGAACCACTTACACCTAATAGGTTTAGAAGCTAAAGGTACATTAACAAGTGCCCATGTGTGGTCTAACATTATTAAATCCATTTCATCTTTAGTTGCATCTTTCCAAAAATTTGCATCTCTTGAAGCCATAACTTACTTGTAAGTTTTTGGATCATCTTCAACTTGGAGAACAAAATAAATTATATTCATAACTTGAATTCTAGTACCTTTAACAAGGTTAAAAGAAATACCTTGGGAGTCAATCTCATCTATTCCAAGAGTTTTTAATTTTCAAACTGTAATGCTTCTTGGTTCACTAGGTTCTTTATCAATGTGTTGAAAACAAGATTAATCTTCAATTATATGTGTTGTCTCTCCAAGTGTTGTCTCACAAGGTAAGTTTTGAACTCTATTTTCAAAAGCTAATAGATGTTCACAAAACTCTACATCTTTTGATTCAATAATGACATTAGATTATAAATTTAGAAGTCTAGAAGCCTTACTATTAAAGGCATTGCAAACAAAAGCACATTTGATGCCACTAGGTCCCAATTTAGTCCTTTTATTATTATTATTATTACAATAAGCAAGACACCCCCACACTTTAAATTTATATTAGGCTTTTTTCTTTTACATAATTCATACGGAGAAATTTGAGTTTCTTTCATAGGAATTCGATTTATTATATGACATATAGCAAGAAGAGTTTTGCCTCATAAGTTAAATGGCAACTTTGCATCCATCAACATAGCATTAATCATTTCTAAGTAAGTTCTATTTTTTCACTCTGCTAAACCATTTTGTTTTGGAGTTATAGGTGTAGAACATTGATGAATTATGTCATGTTCTTCACAAAATAAGTTAAATTCATTTGAAAAATATTCTCCACCTCTACCACTTGTTAAGGTTTTAATTTTCTTACTTAATTGATTCTCAACCTCCGCCTTATAATTTTTAAATATATTAAAAGCCTCATCTTTATGTTTTAAAAAATATACATATGTGTATATAGAGAAGTCATCAATAAATGTTATGAAATATCTATTTCCTCCTCTAGTTAACATGTCATTTAATTCACAAATATCTGAACGAATTAAACCTAGCAAATTAGTACTTTTTCCAACACTTTGAAAAGGTTTTTAATCATTTTTTATTTCACACATAATTCACATTTTTCAAAATTATTAATATCACAAAAAATCATGTTTTTAATCGTTCTTTTCATGGCACTTAAGCCAACATGCCCTAATCTTTGATGCCATAATATAGTTAAATCAAACATATAAATAGAAACATTACTTTTGTTATTATCATTAACAATAGTACATAACCAATCAAGTATAGTACATAATTTAACTATTCTATCACATGAATAGCTTTTCCCAATAAATACGTCATTTTGAGTCAAAATTAATTTGCTTGATTCATACACAAATTTAATACTCACTATATTCAACAAATCTCCACTAACAAAATTTTTATTCATATCAAGAACATGATACACATTAGTAAGAATTATTTTCTTGCCCGAGATAAAAATAAGATCAACATTTCCCTTGCCACATACCTTAGACCTTCCATCTTTTCCCATTTGAATTTTTTGTCGGTCATCAATTTTTTTATAGGTCTTAAAAAGAGATTTGTCATAGCAAATATGTATGGCAGCACATGTGTCATACCACTAACCCGAAACCTTTCCATGTATAGCTCAAATTTTACTAATAATTGCAGCAATGTCATCATTTAGTGCTAAGGTATCAACTTCCAATTTTTTGTCCCTTTTAAATCTGCATTTCTTGGCATAATGGTCATGTTTGCCACAAACAAAATAATCTCCTTTTACAGATTTTTAAAATTTTCTTAATCCTTTTTAGGGCCAAGAAAATTTCTTTTGTTTTGTTTGTCTTTTTTGAAATTGTTCGAAGGCTTATTCACAATATTAGCCTAATTATTGTCAATAAAAGAACTATTTTTCTTATTATTTGTCACCTTTGATTCCTCCTCAATTTGATGATACTTTTATTAATTCTTCCAAATCCAAAGAATAGTCTTTAGTATCATGAAGAAGTTTCTTTTTATAACCTTTCCAAGATAAAGGTAATTTTGTAATAATTGCCCCCTGCTTAAAAAGATTCAGGAAGTTTAATCTCCGCAACGTTTAATTGGTTAACCAATACTTGAAATTCATGTACTTGTGATAAAATAGGCATATCGTCATTGAAAATATACTCCATATATTTAGAGATAAGAAATTTTTTTGTTCCTACCTCTTCTGTCTTATACTTAAAATCTAATACATTCCAAATTTTCAAGGCGGACTTTTCATTTGTGTAGAAATCATATAATCGGTTCAAAAGTGCATTTAAAATGTGTCCTCCATATAAAATTTCATCTTCCTCCCTCTTCTTCCTTAATGCAACAGTAGTTTCGTTATCATCTTCCTTCGGTTTGGGAATTGGAGGCAAAAGGATCCAATACATAATAAACTTTTATTGCGGTAAGCATGAACTTTAACTTGTCCCTCCATCACATGAAATTTGTTCCATCAAAACGATCAAGATGAATAAAGTCTTGATCATCTTAATTGTGTTAGTATCCATAATGTCTTCTTCCACAATCCATACCAAAAAATTTGGCTTTTAGATTGTTGAAAAAATTAGATATTATTGATATGGAGAAGAATTACAATATCAAGACCTATTAACACAACATAAATATATGTACTAATAAAAATTAAAAGTGATATATATAAACACTTAATTTAGGATTGAAACACGATCGAGAATCATTTTCCTAAAAGCAAAATTTGCTCCCACTCCATCTCGAGTTTTGCTATGAGGATTTTTTGCAAATTGCTTTAATGGGTATAACAAGCCTTTAAATTTGTTGCACTTAAGCAAATTGTGAAAAGAATTTGTTAGGAATAAATTTGTGTTTTTGATCTTTTGTTATTGGTAGGAAAGTATTTCTAACTTGTGCATGGTTTTTCTATTAATAACACTAACAACAAACTCATCTATATATATAAATTTAGTGTTTAAAGGATATAACTATTCTTAAATAGACACAACCTTTCATAAATGGATACAATCCTTCATAAATAGAGACATATTTTTCTAAAAGTCACAACTCTCCTAAGAGTTACAACTCTCCTAAAAGTCATAACTCTTTCAAGAGTTACAATTCTCCTAAAAGTCACAACTATTTGTATAAGACACTTCTAAAAGATGCAACTCTTGAAACAAAATAATAAATAATTAAAATATAAATATGACTTTATATTTAAACAAATATTACAACACATTATCTCTCTAATTCATAAAAAATCTTCTATAATTTATATTATTAATGTAAGTATCATAGTGACTTTGGACATTTAAGCCTTCTCTTGCTCATTATTTTTTTGGGCAAGTTAGCCATAACCAAGTTCTATAGATCAAGAGTCATCACTAAGAATATTGCCTGTCAAGATTTCATAGGGCATATCCATCTACAAGAACAAAACCAAAACATGGAGAGTAGAGGAGGGATGTTGGACGCGTTCCAAAGAAAATTATCCATTATGTCTTTCAAGGTCCATAATAGCTTATATTCATGACAATTAAATTATGAAGGTTGTTATAATTGATAAATGTTAGTTGCTAAAACACTAGCTTCGTTGATTGATCTTGGATGTGATATTCACCCATTAATTTATTGATTATCTAAACTGATGAAAAGTCTGATAAAAATAATGAGCATGAAAAACAGATTAAGTGCATTACTCGGAAAGAATTTTCTATCGAGACACAATATAGTAGAAAACTATATAGATATTGGATTGTATTTCTGCATACCTATTTTTCTATTTTTCATTTTATTTTATTATGAATTCTAAATTTTTGCATGAAATATGGTGATCATGAGAAGCATCAAGTTAAATTGAATTTCATTAAATTGCATAAACCAAAATATATAATTTTGTCCATTATTGTTGAATCAAGAATTGGCGATCATATCTCTTAAAAAAAATGTGGTATTTATTAGTTAGGTTTGATTGGTCTACTATAATAGATCCTAGGGGTGGCAATTTGGTCCAACTCGTCGGTATTTTATCTAACGTGACTTCATGGGTCAAATATTATATGCCATGTTTATGTGATCGGGTCAAATTAGAATTTTAATTATATTAGCTGAATCAAGTCAGGTTGGGTCAAGCATTATATTTTTGTTTTTATTCCAATTTCCTTACAAGAGAAATATATTCATCCCTATATGCGAGCGTCATGCCTCAATATAAGTTTACTTTTTATGTAAGTATTTTTAAATTTGAACAACAAATTTGCATATCAAAATATTATACATACATTAATATGTAAATTTGATGCATATAATTATATATAAGAAATATCAAAACTATATAATTTATGCACTGGGTCCTTAAAAGATGGAATCATCACTATGGGGAAAAAAAAAAAAAAAGAGGAATCTTTATCACTGTTAAGGTATAATGATTTCGAAAATTTAAAAATATGCACGTATTTACAATTATAGTTCAAACTTATAAATTTTATAATTGAGATTAATTTTAAAATTTTAATAATAATTATTACTTAATTATAAAATTAAAAGAAAATGAGTGTAGTTATTACTCATTTATCAATTAATTTGTTATCAGTTAATTATTAATTATAGCTTAATTATCATTTAATCAATTAAATATCAATTAATCATAGTCTAATAAATATATTTTTTTCTCTTAAATTTGTAATTAGTGTATAATTATTGCTAAAAAATAAAAAATGGATCTCAATATAAATTTAAACTATAATTATAAATATGCGTATACGTTAAGATTTTCCGAATCACTCCCACTATTCTATTGCTTTGCTATCTTTCGTCTGAACTTATATCCTTTATTGGGTAAGATGTGAATCTAATATGAACTTTGTGAGCCATATATATTCCACCATGTACAATGTGAAATTGACAAATTAAGCTCATCCACTCCCTGTAACTTTCCCATATCTGATCACTTTGAGAAGATGCAACATATAGAATAATTAATTTTCATTTTCTTTTAACCATCTGAGTCAGTATTTTTTGAAGTCAATTTTTATGCCTCAAATTAAAATTTTCTTTTTATTTGAACAAATCCAGTGGTTCATATTCCTATTTGGCAACAAAATTGATATTTTTTTACATACTAAAAAAAATATTAAAGACAAACAAGATTATATATTAAAAATAATATAGAAATTCCATCACTGGAAAATGGGTACCCTCATGAGTTGTGCCCGTGTTATGTTGTTACTTTGGCTGCCTGAATCGTGTGCGTTTTGTCCCTCTTATGGACCATGTGAGACTAACGGCTGCCGCTGGTGCCATACTTGATGTTAACGTGTCACCCACCCACTACGGCTATAAATTCTCTTCGTACTCTAGGAAAACAATAAGATGAATGCTTCACTTTTTTTACAAGTACTTTTTAATATTTAGAATTTTAAAAATTTTTATTGTTTTATTGATTTTTTAAGATTACATTAAATTTAAATCATAAATATTTTATATTTATATTATTTAATATTAATATAAAAAGTATATTAAAAATAAAAAATTTTATGAATTTTATTGATAATAGACAATCACAACTAACCGGCAACAATTAATAATAAGTGTCAATACTCAAGAATATTAGTGATAACAAGTATAAAAATAGATATAGTATTTACATAATTTTATTTTAAATGTAAATAAATTTAAAATGATTTTCTTTTAAAGGAAAAATTATTTTTTAAATAATTTAATTTAATTAATTTAAAAAATATTTTATTAATATTTTTTTTTTTCTAAATTCACGAAATAAACAGAGCCGACTTTATCAACACGTAAAAGTCTACTAATAGAAAAATGCAAAAAGTTACATATAGGGAAGAAATTAGGCTCCAAACCTCCAAAGGTTGAGATAATATTCATCCTTCATATGTAAGTTACTACCCATTTGTGATTTGTGGGCCCTTTCTAGTTACTAAATTTGTTTTTTAGAATAAAATTTTATGTCACGAAATGCAAAGCTGTATATATTTTGAAATTTTTCTGAAGGAAATAAATTTATGAGAATTCGAACCTTTAAATTTTATACCCAAATTAAGCATTTTGACTATTAATTTATTGGCTTTTATTACAATATTCATATTTTTATATGTATAAAAATTTATGATTAACCAAATATTAGCTCAAATGGTAAGAGAGTATGTTCTTATCTTATTGTCTTAATTAGCTATTTATTTGAAAATAATGGAAACTAAATGAAAATTTGATTATTTACAAATTTTTATAGCCAGATTTGAATCAATTTTTAGAATTATTTATTTTGAATTGAATCAATATTTATTTCAATTAGATTTATATTTGTAATTGTATTTGATCTCATTCAGTTTGAATTGATGAAATTTTAATTAAAAAATTAGATCAAACCAAGTTTAATTAAATTCAAAATTTTTAATTAAAGAATTTTGAATTATTTCATTAATTTAGTCCAATAAGGACTAAATTAAAAACAAATTAATTAAGAATTAATATTTTTAAAATCGAACTAGAGATTAAACTAGTCAACTCATTGATTTTTAGTTTCATCGGTTAAACTGATTCAAATCAATAGATTAATTTTTAAAAAATATATATATATAAATAATACTTAAAATATTTTAAAATTAAAAAAAGTATAATATAATAGAGTAATAAAAACATTTCTAATATTTAAATTTTGAGTAAAATAATATAATTTTAAAAAATTTTAAATTTATTAATAAAATGATATAATTTTAAGTTGAATTGATTTGATCTATTTTTCAATTTTAATCAATTTTTTTTAATTTTAACTGATTTTTATTAATTAATTTTTAATTATAAATTAAATTAAATTATTGATGAATTTTAAGTTTATCAATTCTAGCTGACTAGATTTTGAAAACATTGTTAAAGAAATACTTGACAACTCAGCCAAGCAGCCCACTTAATTTGACAAAGTGGGGCGCTGTCCCCTTATATGAGGAGGCTCCTTTAGCCTATGTTTGAAAAAATACGGAGGAAAGAAAGAAAATAAAAAAGAAAAATATTTTTTATTTTATTATTTAATATTTTGGGTAAATAAAGAATAAAAAAATAAATTTTATTTTTCTATTCATTTTTGAATAAAAAAGAGAGAAAAATAATGATTACCTCATATATTTTCTATTTTACTCTTTTTTTAAGAAAACAATCAATTTATATTTAGTAAAATAAATTAGAGAGAATAAAAAATATACTAATATTAAACATAATAAAATTACTACTTTTAAAATTATAATTATCTAATTTTTCACATTAATTAAATATAATTCATATATTCCTAATAAATATTATCATACATTTATATTAAATATCAATTTAAGGACGTCTTAATTTTTTTTATGAGTAGAATTATCAGTTTACAAACATTACTTCCAATCACCTATATTTTTTCCCATTTTAAAGAGAAAATAATGAAAATAAAATATCACTTATTTTCATTCTCCCTCATATTTTTCCATTTTCCTTCATTTCTCCCTCATTTTCCTATTTTCCAAACACGTTTCCTTTCTCCTAATCTCACATCATTTTTTTCTTAAGTTTAAAGATTTACTTTTTCTTATTTTTTAATCTATTTTATGCATATAAATACCATTAAAAAACCTATAAAATATATTATTTAATAAAATTATTTATTTATTATATCTGTTATAAAATATAAATAATAATATATAAAATTGATTGACATAGAACTTCATAATTATAAAAAAAAATTAGATTATTTAATAAAATGATATATTATTATTTAAAAAAATCCTACAAAATATATTATATATATAATTTATATGATAAAACTATATTATAAATGATATTTATACATGAGAATAAGTATATTTAAACAAGAGCTAATGACACAAAAAATTTAAAACTTTATATCGATTTGTAATTTTAGGCATTTGACAAAAATAGATAAGAATTTATCAATTTTCAAAATGACCAGAATTTTTAAATTTAATTTTAAAATTAATCAATATAATGCAAAAAATATTTGTTTGATGATTTGATATGAAAAATAATTATTTTATAATGATATAAAGAGAGAAAAAGAAAAAGAATAAAATATTTTCATGTCAATTTTTGTCAAATTATTAAAATTGTAACTTAAATTTGAAATGGAATACAATTATAATATTTAAATTATGGTCAAAATTATAAATTTATGCAAAATTTTAAATTTTTTAAGTCATTAACCCTTAAAGCACACACACATATATATATGTGTATTTTGATTCAGTATGATTCTAATTTGGTTCGATTTAAATATTTAATTCAAATAACAAAATTATTTAAAAGTATCATGAATATTACTATTAATTTGATTTGATTCCGTTTATTCAAAATTCGTGTTTATTATTAATTTTGACGAATATTAGCTCAAATTGGTAAAAGAGCTCTCAATATATGAACCAATTTAACATATGTTGACTCAAATGTTTTAATCTATTAAAAAGTTATAAAAAGATAATTTTCGTAAATTCATTGAATTGATATATTAGATGCATATAACACTATCATTCCATTCAAACAAATGACACAATAGAAATGATAAAGGAGTTGTTATTTTCTTTGATATATTGAAAACTCTCAAAGGAAAAAAAAAATTGTTCTTAAGGTGAATTCACTACACGTTTCACCATTGGGTTACTTTGATAAATAAGAGTTCCCTATTATACATGAAAGTGAAAGAAAAGTAAGAGCTCCCTTTATCACATACATTTCATTACAAAACCTTGAGAGCTTTTTCACAATTTTGTCAATATCAATGTTAGCTTTTGGCCTAATTAGTAATTACTCTGATATCAAATGATAGCAAATTTTAAAGCTTCTAATGATTAAAAGATGGCTCTTTTCTTATGCCTTAAGCAACCAATGGAGTGTATAGCATTGCCCATAACAGAGTAAAGTGCAACAAGAGTAAGCATTTAGTTGGTTCGATTTTTTTTTTATCAAAATAAAATAAATCAAAATTTATATTTTAAAAATTGAATCGAATCAAATTTTTCAGAAAATCAAATAAATCGATTTTTATATGCTTATAAGTCAAATCAAATCAAAACTAAAAAATTTCATTTTGGTTCAATTTGATTTAGTTAAATTATATATTTTTTAAATTGATTCAATTTATTAATAATTTCAATTTATTCAATATTTTTAATTTTTTATAAAAATCGAACCAAAATCGAAAAATGATTTTTTTAAATTAAAACTAAACCAAATCAATGTTTATTAAAGAACCAAACTGAATTGATTAAATTATGTCTATTTAGTATGCTTTTTGCTCACCCCTTAAAGTGCAGAGTTATTAGCAAATGACACATGAATAAAAAATATTAATTTTAAAATAATAAAGAGAGAAATCTTATCTTATGAATAATAATAATATCTGCTTTCTAATGCAATCTTTTGGTGGGTCGTCCTACAGATTTGTTCTTTATCGAGTTCATTATTACTTGAATATATCGTGCATCATATTGCCTAGCACATATCTGTGAAGATGGAGGCAAGTATGAATGTTTAACACGAATCGATTAATTAATATTTAAAATATTTAAAATTAAAAATAATTTTAAAAAATAATCAAATAGATTAAATTAAAAATAAAAATAAAAAATCAGAATGATATCAATTATTACTTTTTATCCAATCTAGATAATTAAATTAATTTATATCTACCCGTTTTATGAATCCGAACTATTATTCAAAACACACACATAAATATATGTACATATTACAAAATTTTCCTTTTTCTGTTTATAAATTACAAATTTGGGCTTAAACTTTATTCATTGAAGAAGAAAAAATGAGTTTCGTTATTTTAACAAAATATGAAATTATAAATAAAGTATTTTCATATTTAACTAATTAATGTTCTACAAATTAATTAAAACTAATACATAAAAAATAATAATAATAAAAGAATTAGCGCCAAATTCCGACTTCACTGATATAAAATTGATTAATATATATATATATATATATATATATATATATATATATATATA
>CATIWR010317802.1:0-15755 GCA_949677035.1 Omphalea diandra | reverse complement strand
CAATGATATAATAGCCTGTGTGGTAAGAACATTTGATAGCCTATGTGACAATACTATAATAGTCTGTTTGGCAGGAACTTTTGATAGTCTGTGTGGCAATGAGATCTATAACCTGTGTGGTAACAATATATATATAGCCTATGTGGCAACTAAAAATGAAAGCCTTTGTGGCAGTGATATCTATAGTTTATATGACAGCAATTTATGACATCGCGTGTGACAATAACCTTTAATAGCCTATGTGACATTTAAGAGGAAAAACTCTTTATTTCGTACATGAATATGATGATGAGTTATTTATGTTTAAATATTGTTACGTTATTTGAGATTGAAGTATCATTATGCATTTACTTACTGAGCATACAAACTCACTCTTTTATATGAAATCTTATTTCAGGAAGAGTAGATTAAAGATTGCATCCAGTATACTTTTCAAAATTGTTGTTTAGCAGTATAATAGAGGTTGAGCCAGTATGCAGTCAGTTAGTATTTTAGTTTGATTATTAATATATATTTTGTTGTAAATAATTACTAAGCGGTGAACAAAAGACATAATGAAAAAAAAAATTTTAATCAGGTCTTTTAAATGACAATGGATAGATTTAGAGAGAAATTTAAATGATTATTAATTGGGATGTGACAGAAGGGCAGTGCAAAAGACATTGCATCCCAAAATGAACTAGCCCAACAGAAAAACTGAAGGAAAAGACAGCAGAAACGAGAGGTCCAAGAATAAATGACGCAAAGAAAACAATGTTTGAGCCAATCCTCAAAAGCCCAGCAAAATTTTATTCCATGCCCATTTCTTTTAAAAGGCCAAGAAGACAAAGAAGTTTACTAATATATATATATATATATATCAAGTTCACTAAAATCAACCACAAAAGAAACACACTCCAAACAGAAAGAACTTGGCAATAAAAAAAACTAAATTTTTCTGTCTGATTCTGTTTTGGATTTCGCATCACTAACTTAATGTATGTGTTTAACATGTATAGGATTCTGCACTTCATAAAATCAACATAATTTTGTTGAATAACATGTAGTATCCTGTGCTGTGTTTCTGCACATTAAGTTAAATTATCAAAAAAGAAAAACATGACAGTAATTAAAATAAATAGCAAAAGAAGGCCAATGAGGCCTTAATTATTAATCCTGTTGGAACCATAAAATCCTCAAATCCAACAAGAAACTACACAAAGAAATTATAGCATTAAAACTAATAAGAAATTCATAACCATTTTTCTTTCTTTTGACATATTTGATTCGTAAAAGTTAAAAGATAATTAAGTAAAAGTTGTCACAAGAAATATAATTAATATAATTTTTATCCAATAAAAAATTTACACTAATTAAGTCATAACTAGTGATGGCATGATAGCATCACGATACTTAGTAAAAGCTTTCTTTAACAGATCTTTCAGTTATTTTGGAGACCTAACATGTTATATATGTTGGGCGAATAATACGTTGTTATTTATATTATAATATTATAATATTATAATTAATAATTTACAGTTAAATTAAATAAAAATTATTATTTACGATTAAATTAGATAAGATAAAATATAATTAGATTATACAAAAATTATTATTTACTGTTAGATTAGATTATGTTATTTGACGACATTATAAAATTAATAATCATAGAATTCTAACTATATGCAGTCATAGGCTTATCCGCTCTCCTTGTTTGCAATCGGTGGTAAATGGTCTTTCTTTTACCGTACTTTCCACACCTAGACTGATGAGTGGTGCTTCCTCGTTCCGCTTGATCATGCGCTTCTGCAAACGTCTTGCTTCTAGCTCCTCATGCACGCGTCTCCTCTCATCGATCGCCATCTCTTTCACACCCATCATGGCAACTTTCTCTGGCTTGATTTCTCCCAAAAGAACCCTTCTTCGAAAATCTGGGTTCTTGGGATCTTTGATGTCGAACAACAAGGATAGGTACTTATAGCGGCTGGCGTTGTTGGAGAGCTCCCAATTCAAGAACAATGTAGAATCCAAAGAAACAGCAACTTGAACTGGGACACTTTTGTTTATTCGTAGCATCATGTCTTCTTTAGCTTTATCCTTTAAACACATGCACAAACCCTCCAGAATTTTTTCACGGATCTTGTTCCTCATGCGATTATCGCATTTAGGCATCAAATCAACCCAACTATGAGGAACCTTCAAAGAACTTGTCTTTCGAACAGTTAGGAATTTCCAAGAATTGGTAGTAGCTTCGACTTGAGGTTTCTTGGGTGCAATTCTTGCTTTCTTGAGAATAATATTTTTTCATATAGTAACCCCATCAGAAGCAAGATTCTTGATTTTCTTGCTTGGATGTTTTGTCAAAGAATAGACTCCCTTTCCAACCTTAGTGGACTCCAAAAGTTCAACCGTAACTGGAAAACTCTTGAGCTGATACAATGCATCGATGCGCCTGGCCTCCTCGTTGGCGTTGGCTGCGTTCTTGGCGACTTCAAAGAGGTCAATTAACTGTGTGCTTTCCATTGTTACAGTGATTTTCTTTACTTGAAACTCAAGAAATGTAGTGATTTTCCTTTTTTTATTATTTTTACTGCCTCTTATTAGGCAAATGCCATCAATTTTCTTTTCTTTTTTTTTTTTTCTCTTTCATTTTCAAACGATTAAAAAATAAAAAAAATTGAGTTACATGGTTAGATGCATAGTTTTATGTGTTAAGTATACGCAATAATGAGTTGAATCACCACGAGCGAGTTAGAATTTCAGGTTTATCTGAGAGATTACAGGCAAGTTTTGATGAAATCAAGGAGTGCAAATAGTTGATTTAACTTTCTCTATCTAAATGAGAAATTAATATGTAGATACTCTGTAACTCAATTTCCATTTATATTATTTCTTGCACATAATTTTTTTAAATTTCTTTCTATGTAAAGTGTTTATCGTTTGAATGAGTTTTATTAATTAAATTTGTCTATTTACTATTGTATATTATTTAAGAGATATCTAATATTTTTAATTCAAAAAATTATCAATGTCTATCAGCTGCCATCCCTGATTTTTCAATGGATAAATAAATATTTGATAATTTTAGTGTATACTATATGAATTTCACTTCGACAATTTTCTGCACCCATTACTGATGGTCCTTTTGAACTAACGACATGTCATGGTGAAGATGGATGACTTTAGTTGTAAGTGTGAAAGGATGTCATAAAGAATTTTTTCAGACAAATTGTATAGAATTTTCAAATGGGTCAAAAATTACTCTCTCCATTCCAAATTAAATGTTGTTTTAAGGAAAAATTTTTATCTCATAATACATGATGTTTTACAATTATCTATGAATATAATTTTTTTCAATTTTATCCATTCTCTCTTTCATAATAATTTTTTTTTGTAGAGTGCATAATAATTTATAAAAACAATTAATTAAGGGTAATAAAGTCTTTTATTTATATAATAACATCTATTAATACAATTTTTAATATATGCACAAAAACCTTAAACGACATCTATTATGGAACAGGGAATGTATTCCCGCCATGGCACGAACTAAGAGAATTAATTCTGCATGCATAGAGGAGCCATTATTAGTTTCTAACGTGTGATTATACATGATGAAGCTTTCCATAACTTATAATGACAAACTCCTATATGTACTGAGATCCAAGAAACTAATTCTCACCGTTGCATTAATAGTCTGGCTTCACAATATAATTCTCTATTCTTAAAGGAAAAAACCGAAAAACCACCAATACATTCAGGCATTAAAGCCCATGTTTTAGATGCAAAAATCACCACTTTCTTGATTTCCATTCAGAACATATATGCTTGTAATTTTCTTTTATGATTTTGCATATACTGACACTCTTCAACATGGCTAACCTTCAGTAGCAGTACACATATGCTTATGAATGATAGTTTTTTTTGCTTGTGACATGCTTACCAGAATCTAATTTTTTTTTCCTGGACTTCATAAAAGCATAATTTTAATTTACTTTCAGTTGAGATCATTAATCTAATTGGTAATATTGATTTTACAATGTAGTAATAGTAATTGGACAATCACTGAGCTCAATGGAAAAAAATGCAATATGCATATATGTACTAAAGCATAATTGTCAAAGCTTTATATATACCAAGTAAATTAATAATAGACTGAGAAATTAAGGGGTAAACACTATCATATTAAGGCATTCAAAGTAATCAAAATCAAGCATGCTTATGCTAATTAATTTCCTCGTCTCATTGGCCACCGAGAATGAATTAGCAGACTAAACCTTCCAAATCTAAAGGATAATTAGATCTACTATTAGGCTATATCATTCACGGCAATGAGCCTATCCAAGTGTCGGCAATTATATTAACACTTAGAATCAGAAGTGATTAATATATAGTAACTTGGAAATTACAATCTTCATCTCTGAAAAAAAAAAAAAAACTATTACAATCATCAAGTTGCAAAGAAAGAAAAAGAAAAGAACAATAATTAAGAGATTCTGATCTATAATCAAGTGTTATTAACCTAATAATAATTTCTCCAGAATCAGTGATTTTGTAAATAGCAAAAAACCCAATTACAAAAACTATAAATATAATCTAAAAACATCATCAACAACACCATCATTCTAGGACAACAACTGAAAAGAAAGATGAAGATATCCCTAAAGAGTTGAAAAATAATTAACAAGAATTAATTAATACTTACAAGACTAAGCATTTCTTTGAATCTTTTTTTTATTTTTTTTCTCTTTCTTGTTCGCCTGGCTTCACCCTGTGTGCCATATATTGCACATATACACACACACACACCTTAAGCATAGGCCAAAAGTGGAGGATATAGAGAATACATAGAGACGCGCCACCGCAGGCTCTGCCAAACTTGGAGGTTGTGGTGCCACCAAGTCTGGCAGAGGGTTGGAGAAAGAAATGCCTTAAGAAGAACCATAATGGAAGACTGAAAGTGAAGTTTTTCGAGTGGCTTTTTATCTATAGGTCCTTGTACCCCATTTTTCACTGTTTACGCTTTTGGCCTTTTCTCACTGTGGTTTGAAGACGTGGATAAGAAGGGCGCATATAGGATATAGGATTTTTGTATTGAAGCTACATAATTACTCAATAATACCATCATTACATTTGTCTTCGTTTCATATGTTATAACCAATGCAAATTGTAATTCCATACTTGAATTTAATTTTTGCTTTATGGTGCAGAAGCTTATTAGGACGTTAAAATTCCATACTACGTTTATTGTTATATTGAAAATAATTTAATCCTTTTAAAATTTTAAGGCTCTCTGTGCAATTTTTTTTAATGGCTACTGTCGGTCATTTTTATACATGGCAATGATTCTCTTTTATTTTTATCATCTAACAATACTCTAATACTTCATCTGTTTCAAAATAATTGTATTTTTAAGGTTTGTGCATTTAGATTAATAAAAAAATTAATTAAAAATAATTTCAATAAATATAGACTAATTTACCCTTAATTATCTTTAATTAAAATTATATTGCTAACACTAATAAAAAAGTAATTAATTAGAAGAGAGATAGTTGATGATAAAGGTAAATTTCAAAAAAAAAAATCAATTAATGATATATTAATATTCGAGAATAACAATTATATTGAAATAAATTTTTTTCTAGAAAAACAGTTATTCTGAAACAGATAGAGTATACTTTTATCTAATAAATTTATTTTTCTTTTCAGATCTATTTTTATTGAGTGATCTTAACTCAATAATAATTTCAATAGTCTCTCTTAAATTTTTTTTAATATATTTCATATATAATGATTTAAATAAAAAAAAACAATAATGATTTAATAACTATATACAACTCATCCCAGAAAATTATACTTTAAAGTCATAAAATCAAATTTGTATCTCATCCATTACCTTTCGAATTCAAAGGAAAGGATCAATGATAATAAAAATGAAATATTCCAAAGAAAAACCAAGATTATGGGGGGAAAATGTAGAAAGATGATAGCATACCACCTTCATGTACATTGGATTAGGAATCCAAGAGTAATTAACAAACGTATATGGGCTATAATTTCCTAATTCAAAGTGGAGGAAGAAGGGTGGCAGTGATTCGGTCTTATTAGGTTTGATTAAGTAAACAACAGTATAGAATACGCACTATGATAATGGAGTTAAGGGCATGAAGTCAATGTATCCCACGAGACAAAGACACAGAAAGAAAATGGTGCACCATAACCATTCATCCTGTGTGGGATTCTGTTGTCGTTTTAAAGTTCAATTAGATGGGTGCAATCTTTCGTGAAAATTGTGTAACGGAAACTATTGACCGATAAAGGTGTGCAAATTTCCGAGAAAACTGGCTAACCGAACCGATATTATTCAGTTTTTTCGGTTCGGTTTATACATAGTCATCGATTCAGTTTGGTAAATGAAAATATAAATTTTCAGTTTTTTCGGTCAGTTTGGTTTTATACACTAAAAACTGAATTAACCGAAGCTTCTAAGGTTTTTATGATTTTTCGGTTCAGTTTAATTGGTTTTTATGATTTTTCAATTCGGTTCGGTTAGAAATTTAATCAACTCGATTAATTCGATTATATTCACAGAAACCCCAAAACCGATCTAACCGAACCGATGCACACCCCTATTGACCGCCAATGTTGACTAAGTGGGCTTTTACGAAAATGAGAATAATTTTGAAGGACATTACTTAAAGACATTCTCTGTAATATCACAAGTTGAAACTAGGAATTACTGATGGCAAATCGACTTGATTAGGAAATATTGTCTGCTGGGTGGAATTGAGAATAACTAATTTTTTTAATTCAACTTTTATTTTTTTTTCCATATATATATATATAATCACATTTCTAATAGATATTTGATATAATATAAAACTTAGAAAAATTAAATAGTTCATCATAACAATAAAAATATATTAATATATAATAGCATCAAGTTTAAATTCAACCCACTTCATGTCAATAATAAGAAGATTCGAACTGATTTAATTGAATAAATACGACATATACTATTTAGGATTTTGATTGGATCGAATATTAAATAGATCGAATTATCATCTTCGTCAATGAAAAAAGGTTTACAACTTAGGAGTTTTAACTTTTAAATATTATTAATGCAAAATAATAAAGGAGAATAAAAAATTTATCTTTCTTTATGTGGCTTTTTTTCCATAAACTTTATGTTGATTACTGGTTTGAGTTTCCTTTTAACATACTTATATCTTGCATTAAAAAAGGAGATAGCAACGTATAGGAACTTCTAGATTATCTCATAGTTATCACTATTTATCTATATCTTGAACTATTTTTTAATAACACACACATAATTGAGTCATCAACAAAATATATCTCTCCACATTTTGTAGAGACATGCGACCATATATCTTGGATTAGTTTAGTTTAGTTAGTTATTTTTCTTTGTACTTTCACATTACCTTTTGATTAGAAAAGAACTAATTGGACGTGTTTGGTTTAAAATATTCTCTCTATTTCTTAATAGATATTCTTTAAGATCTTTGCATATATATTAAGAATTATATTTAATAGGTATTATTATATAAATAAAAGACTATGTTACCCTCAATTCATTATTTTCATAAATTATTATGCACTTTAAAAACAATAATTATTATGAAAGAGAGAGAATGTAGAGTTGAAAAAAATTAATTAATATTTATGGATAATTGTAAAATATTAAGTTTTATAAGACAAAAATTTAAAAATCATATCTAATTGGGAAGAGATGAAATAATTAACTTGCAGGAGAATAACTTATTAACAAATGATATTTTCTAAAGATTTATGTCTTAATTTTGTGTTCGGTTCTTATATATATATATTGAGAAATATATTATAATTATATTTGATTTACTCATTAATTTTTAACAAAGTATTTTCGCTACACTACAAAAATTTGTCAAATTAGCGACAAAATTTTTCATCGCTAATTAGGTAGATTTTGTCGCTAAGTTTGCTTAGTGATAGGCTAATGATGGATTTATGTCCATTGCTAGACTGGTCATAGAAAAGAGCTAGTGATGAAATTTTCAGTTGCTAAAATTCTATTACTATTTCGTAGCTAAGCTTAATGATGGAATAGTGATAAATTTTTTGTCGTTAAAAATAGTTGCAGAATAATGACTGAAAATTCGATCACTAAGCTTAGCGACGGATTATGTCACTAAGTTTAGCTATGAAAATTTTTGTTGTGAGTCCGTCGCTATTTTGATAGATTTCCCCATAAATTTTCTTAATATTTTGTATACTAAAATTTGTATATTTTTATTTTTATTTTATATATTATACTTATAAATTTTATA
Organism: Omphalea diandra; assembly: GCA_949677035.1. Classification (NCBI taxonomy): domain Eukaryota; kingdom Viridiplantae; phylum Streptophyta; class Magnoliopsida; order Malpighiales; family Euphorbiaceae; genus Omphalea; species Omphalea diandra. Next base: position 7,449 of record CATIWR010317802.1, on the reverse strand, counting down.
AAAATAAATATTTTATTATTTATTTAATTTAAAAAATTAAAGTTAAAAAATTTAAATTAATAAATTCATTATATGCGCTACAAGAAAGATAAAATATATCAATGAAAATTTTCGTTGGTAACTAAGTTTTACCAACAGAACACCGACAAAAAATTTATATCAGTGAAGTGTTGGTCGGTAAAAATACGTCGATGGAAAATATAATCCTTCGAAAAATTTAATGACGGTTTAGCAACAGAGTGACTTTGGTAATTAACCTCAAAAATTCAATTAAATTTTCAACTAAAACTCTTGTCGACAGGTCCATCGGTAAAACTATCAATAATTGGTCGGTAATCTGCCATTGAATTATTATATATATATTTTTTAGTGCTACTGTAGGTGATCCATGGTAATTATTTATTTTTTTATTATTCCATCTGTAATTTGTAGATAAATTGTTAAATATTTTTAAAAAAATTTTTAAATTATAATATAAAATAAATATTTTACACTATTTATGATATTAATATTTTTAATATTAATTTTATAATATTTATGATATTAATTTTATAATTTTATAAAAGAATTAAAAAGTTTCAAATAAATAGCAAAAATTATAATGAAAAAAGCAACACACACACGTGTGTGTGTGTGTGTATATGTATACATAAAAATGTCAATATTTAATACAAATGAAACTAATCAGCTGTTGCATCCTCTGAATCCACGAAAAAATCATCAGTGATGTCGAAGGCATCGGGAGCATATACAGGAGGAGCAACAACTGTAGAAGCAAGAGTGAGAGTAGGAGCAACAACAACAACAATATTAGTCAATGGCTCAGGAGGAGGGGACTAGTGACATAGGCGTTTATAGATGAGAGGGAAGAGGTATCCCAATATGCTGAGACACGATGTGCAACCATTTCGCCATAGCTTATTTTTGTGAATTGACAGATTGGACGTGGGTGTGATAGGATGTGATCCTCTCATTTACTCGCCTCTCGATGCAAGTCCTCGGTAGAAAAGTGGTGGAGCTAAAGAAGAGCTGGCACCCGAGGACTCGCCATAGAAACGAAGGGTTTGATCACTCATACCATAGATCCAACCCTTCACCTGACTCCCACTATCAGTAGAAAAACCTTAAGCTTGTCGACCTGACGAGATTCATCGGATCCTAGAGGTGTCTGCGATAGCTGCGCACGATGTCTGAAAATACTATCTTGCATTTTGTAAAATATGAGATATATAAATATTAATTAATAAAAAAGTAAAATATAAAACAAGTAAATTATGACTTATATTAACTACACCGGATCGTGCATTAATGAAGGTCTCCATGTCATGTTACTTCATGTGTTGAACCTCTCATCCTAGTTGTCAAGCCTATTATGAAGGTAATAGAAAGAAGAAATTAAAATAAAAAATTTAAACAAATATAATAAATAGTAATTCATAAATGTAAAATATTTTCTTATTAGTCATTTGACATGCTCAGAATGGGGGATAGACCCCTTGTGTGGCTAGATGGACATAAGCCAAAACCTCCTTTCTCGATCCTATTGAGTCCGCTAGTGGTAGGGCTGAGCATTAGGTCAGTTCAGTTCAAGTCGAACCAAAATTTTAAAAATCGAATAAACTGAATTTAGTTTAATTTAAAATCGAACCAATTGAAATTTAAGGAAAACCCAAAGTAAACCGAACTGAATAAAATATGTTTGGTTCGGTTTATTAGATTCAATTTTCGGTTTTGGGCTTTCAATGGGTTGTAATTGTGATAAATTAATTTGAGTTTTTTTTTTATCTTATATAGAACAATTTATTTTTAGTTTTTTAAACTCAAATTAAAAGACAAATTAAAAAAACCCACAAATCGGTTTATTCGGTTTTTTCAATTCCAAATCGAACCAAAATTAAAAATCGAATTTCTCTATTTTTCTAAACTGAACCGAATATATCAAATTCACTTAATTTGATTCGATTTTTTGGTTTCAGTTCAGTTTTGCTCACCCCTAGCCAGTAGTCCCAAGCCTCATCTGGCATCCATGTCTCATTGTTGTTATGCTTCAAATCATAAAGCATATCCTTATACCTTAAAACAACCTTTTTAAAAAAGGTTGTCGACACCTAGTTATTGATCACTTGGTCCTACTGAAACTAATTCTGTAAGAACAATAAACAAAAAAATTAGTAAATAAATAAAATTTATTTTTTAAATATTTAATTTAGAATTATAAATATTACTTACTTTGAACTCCTCCCAGTAGAAGGTTTTACAAACTGTGGGACCTTCTTCTAAGTGTAGCCATCATGATGAATCTTTTGCTTGAAGATCTTCCAACATGCACGAGAGTATCTATCAGATGAATACAAACTGTACAACATTGAAAATAGAAATCAATCAATGTTACAATTAATAAGAGAAAATCAAGAAAATAAATAGTAAATATGAAAAAATAATTATTACATACCTCCCGTGTTGTAAATAAATTTGAGGTCGTAGCTTAGGTACAAGAACTGTATACCCCTTATCATGATTTATCGGCATTGATGGCATAGATGGAGCTGAAGGAGCAGAAAGAGGATCCTGAGTAGTAGATGGAGCAGAAGGAGGACCTGAGTAAGGGATGAAGCAGGGGACGAAGTTAAAGGAGCAGTCAAACCTATAAACGAAGCTGACATCAAGGGAAGTTTAGGCATCAAAGGCGGTGTGCTGGATAGTGAAAGTGGTGGTATAGGTGACCTGTGATCAAGGGTAGATCCTCTACTCCACGTACGGTGTGCTTGAATCGCTAGATATTCGACATGTCATCTGAATGTATATATAAAATTACATATCTAATATAATATATACAAAACAAAATTACTATTGAATTTTGTGCATTAATGTGCTTAAAAATTAAATATACTAAAATTTTTGACTTACTCTAAATCATCATATTTTGTATCACCTTCAGACATTATATCTTTTGATGATTCAGATTTAGATTGTAGCTTTGTTTCATGGTCAAAACGAATATCTTTATCTACATCATTTAATTCAATGAACAACACACTCGGATCAGTTAAAATTTTGGGGGCTCATCCTCCGTAATTTCTATAAAAAGGCAAATTTTATTCCACATTTTCTTGAAATGGAGTTTGAGATGATGTCTTATTCATCCTTTATTTCAACAAATGATTGAGCTTTTATTTTGAATACCATCCACCAATCAACTTTATCCTATCGTAAACTAGGATAAGTAAGATAATCCATTTGACAAGCTTGCATTGCCCATATAAAAGGTCTGTATTTCTTAAACTTGCATTTGTGGTTGATTTCGACAAAAGTGTAATTTTCACGCACTTTTATTCCAACATTAAGTGTCGTATCAAACCATTCATATTTAAACAAAACGTTTCTTTTGATTAGAAGTGTAGGATACTCTAATTATAACATCTTGATTATCTGACCATAATAGTCATATGCATTTTTACTATAGTTCGAACCCTTAATGCTTACTCCATTATTGATTGATACCCTATTGAAACTATATTTTTCAATGTGAAACTTGTAACCATTTACAAAGTAAACAAGATACAAAGGAAAGTAATATATCTTCTTATACGAAACTTCTTTTTGAGATATACTTGACCCTTGAGAAATGCGTTTTATCTAGAAAAATCATGAAACTTGCATGTTCTTAAGTCACTTTCATCACCTCAATATAACATGCAATTATTCTTGCAATAGTGAATCTTTTAATTAAAAAATAAATTAATTTATTAGATTTAATTATAATTTCTAAAATTTCATTTTATTACACTTAAATTTCTAAAATTTATTTAAATTACACGTCAACTTTTCATTAAATCTTAGACAAGTTTCTTAAATTCCTAAAATTTATCAAATTTGATTGACTAACCAAAATTTAGTTGAATTTCTATATTTTTAATTACTTTAAATTACTAACTTTTATTAAAACTTCTAAAATTTAATTTCATTACACATAACTTTATAAATTTTTATTAAATTATAAATTTTTATTAAATTACATTAAAACTAGTCATTCAAATATTACTGCAATTTATAAAATTTCTATAATTTCTATAATTTACTTAAATTATATTAAAATTACTAAATACCGCTTAAAACCCACTTAAATTACTAAAATTATTAAATTTATTCGCATATTAAATTTAATTTATTTAATTAAACTACACTAAAAATAAATTAAACATTCACTTAAATTACTAAATTTAACAAACATATTAAATTAATATATTTAATAAATTTACACATTAATTACTGAATTTACTAAATTACTAAATTTAATTAATTTATAGATTTTACACTATATTTCTATTAAATGTATACAATAAATTATCAAGTTTACTAAAATTACTTTATATTTTTACTAAATTTTCTCCAAATTTACATATTTTATTCAATTTACAAAATTTAGTAAATTCTCTACATAACACTTAATTTACAAAATTCTCTAGAATAACAAACTTCATTCAAGTAAATTTAATTTTATTATATTAATTGTGATAATATTACAACATTAGTAACTTTATAATAAATGTATAAAATTTACAACAAATGTACAATAAATTTACAAACTTCACAAAATTAAAAAAAATAAATAATACTTTAAACACTAAATTGAATTTACATAATTCATTACAAACATCTCTAAATAATAATCAATTTATTACAAAATATTATAAAATTAATAAATTTGTACTTAATTTATGACAAAAATATACCAACGTTCAATAAATATTATAATTTTAATACAAATTTAAGTTCATTCTTTCAAATTCTATCATTAACAAAATTCACTAAAAAATATTTACAAAAATTAACTAAAATTTCATATTTCGCTATAATTTCATAATTCACTAAAATTATTTACACACTCAAATTCACAAAAATTAACAATATTAATTCACTAAAATTTCATACTTTCCAACAATAACAATTCAACAATATTTCATACAAACAAAATCTAAACTTCATAAATTATATCAATTACATAATTTAATTTCCCATCCAAATATACAATAATTTTCAATACTATATAATTTATATAAATTAAAAAAGTTCAAATTTTACAATATATATTTATGCTATTTTTTCAACAAATTTCACACTTAAATTCACTACAAAATTTTCAAAAATTACCCCAATTTTTAGAATTTATATATCAAAATTAAATTACAGAATTTCCACACAATTAAATATTTACAGAATATTTTCACATAATTTCTCAATATTATTGAAAATTAAATTATATAATATTTTCACAAAATTACAAAATGTATCAAAATTAAATTACAGAATTTTTCCACTATATTTCAACAAATTCAACTCAAAAATATTATCAATATTCCACAAGAATTTGAATTCATAAACGCAACAAAAAAAATTCCACAATAATTTCACAAATTTTCCACAAAATCAAAAAAATTCAACTAAAAATTATTATCAATATTTCCACATTACTTTCAACTAACAAATTTCACATTATTTTTCATAAATTATACAAATAAAAAATCCCAAATATAATTAAAAAAACCAACAATAAGTTAAAAAAAGACATGTACTTGATCTTGTGCGTCGACGTCGTGGCAGTGACAGCTTCGTGACAGGAGCGGTGGCGGCCTCCTCTTCGTGACAGCAGTGGTGGTAGCCGCCTCTTCGTGATAGCAACAGTGTTCTAGCAGCTCTAGCGTGGTGGTAGCAGCAGCAACTGGAGGCAGGGTGAGCGTGGTGGCACAAAGGAGAAGAAGAAAAGAAGAAGAAGAAGAGAAGAGAGAGCTGGTTTTAATAAATGTTTGTTGATGGATTTCCGACGAAATCAGTCACGTCAGATTAGCAATTCCATTGGTATATTATTCTATATTTTTTATGAAAATTACTGACGGATTACCGATAGAGATATTGGAGTTGTACTTCCCGCGCGACATTTCATTACCCTCTTTCGGTACTTTGTGGCACAAATTTTTCGCGTCATCTTTTATCTATTGAATTTATTTCATCGTTGATTGCCGATAGTCTTTTGTCAGTTTATTGTCATATATTTTATGACACTTTTCTATACAATTTCATCACTGATCCAATGATAATTTCCGATGAAAAATTATCCATTGATAAATTTCTTCAGTATTTTCTTGTTTTCTTATAGTGATTAATAATTTGATTATCATACTTATAAATGATCAATTTATTGAATTTTAATTTTAATATATTATCAATTCTTTAAATCTCAATATCAATATGATATCAATTATAAAATACATAAATCATAAAATTTTAAATTAAATAATTAACAAGTATAATTATAGATAATAAAATGAAATTTAATAACTCTAAAATCATACAAAATTTATAACTACAAATTTTCAATTAACAAATATTAATAATTACATATTTTGAAGTAAAAAAATTAACAATTACAAATTTTTAACTAACAAATATTAAAAATTGCATATTCTCAATTCACATAACAAAAAACAGAATGTGGTGGAGGAGACAAGGGAGGGTGGTGAAGCAGACAGTAGAAGAGGCGACGACAGGTGGTGAAAGAGGCGAGAAGGACAAACGATGGAAGAGGCGATAACGGGTTGAGGAGGCGTGCGACGAAGGAGGTGGAGGTGGGAGTATGAGAAGAAGGAAAGAAAAGAAGAAATGAGAAAGAATTGAGAAAATAATATGAAAAATGAGTGAAAAATAAATAAAAAGGAGGTAAAAAATTTTAGCAACGAAATTTTTTGTCGTTAATTTTTTAGTTTCAAAATAAAATTTTAAAATTATTTCAATGGGAAAATTAGAGATGTATTTCATTTCCGTTGCGTGGTCTAGTGACGGAATTTTCCATCGTTAAGCCTCTCTTTTACTTATTAATATCTTAATATATATATTTAACTTAATATTAATTTAATAAATATTATCTTCATATATATATATATATTATTAATCTAATAATAAATTTAATATTCTCTTTTAAAATTATATATTTAATATAATATTTATATATTTCATATATTATATTATTATTTAATATCATTAATATAATTTAATATTATTACTTTTATTATATAATTTATTAATATTATTTAATAAATTATATTATATATTCAAAATTATTTATATATAATTTAATATTATTAATAAAAAATTATATTAATAATTTTATTATAAATAACTAGCGACGAAAAATTCTAGAAAATTTTGTCGCTACCTTAGTGACGGATTGCTTCCCTTGGTAAGCTTCTCTTTTATTTTTAATATATATATATATATTCTCAAGATATTTAATTTTATTAATTTACTATTAAATTAATATATATTATCTTTATCGCTAGCGACGAAATTTTATATTCCAAACTAGCAATAGAAAATTTTATCGCTAGTTCTGTCGCTAGGTTTAGTGATGAAATATTCCGTCACTAAGCCTCTCTTTTATTATATATATATATA
>CATIWR010317743.1:0-20235 GCA_949677035.1 Omphalea diandra | reverse complement strand
GCTATTTATAGCCTTTACAAAACTTCTAGAAACCCTAAGAATTACTTCCTAAATAGTCTTTGAAATCTGCCTAATCTATTTAGGAAAAAGGATACTCCTAAGCTAAATAGGAAATAACTAAAAGATACATTAGATATCTTCCTAATTATAAAAAAAAGTTTCTTATATAAGTAAATACAAAGTTCCTAATTATAAAAGGAAGAGAATGATATGTTAAGATCTTATCAATCTTGAAAATATATTTTGACTTGACTTTTCTTCCATATGTGTCGCCCCTTCATTAGTTCCTGTTTAGGACTTTTATTCTTCTACTAAAGATACTTGAAATATTCTTGAAAGTTTCTTAGAATATTTTAGAATCTTTTGGAGCCTTCTAGAATCTTCTAAACATTTTTGTGCAAATTTTCTTCATTTGTAGAGTTAGACTTCTTGATTTCATTTTGAGGTTCCATACATGAATGAAGCATAGAAATGACCATTTTGCCCTTCTGGTGAAGATTGTCCAAATAAGGCAACTCTGAATAAGGCAGGTTCAAATATGGCAAGTCCAAATAAGGCAATTTCAAATATGACAGTTTTCAAATATGGCAGGTTTTTGAAGCTTTTGTGATGTCTTCCTCCTTTTGAAAGAGAACTCATTGCTAGTCTATTCCATTCTTTGTAACCTTGATCTTGTCGCTAACTTGGTTCGTATCACAAAAACTTTATCCCATAACATTAAAACTTTAGCCATAAACTATCATGATATTCATATCATGGTCACTATGTATATAAAGTTGCTCATCACATAGTTAATATATAACATTTTTATAAAATCATTTTCTTTAATTAATTGATTATAATAAATAGTAAGCCATGTGTATGATTCCACATGTGTTTTTATATTAATTTATGCATGAATTCAAATGAAATATTACCAAGAAAATGATGTACTTCTTAGAAACTCTAATTTTTATATTTATTATCAAAGCAAACTTGAGTTATAGGCAACCCAAGGTAGAATAATTATGTTGATAACGTGTTGGATGATATATTAAAGATGATAGAACCAAGCATGTTACACCAAAGTTTTTTTTTCACATATGAACTTCATAAATAAGGAATTTTAGATATTCATCAAATTTGATCCATTGATAACTTAGTATATTTGTTTGCAAAGGTGCTCCCTATAACAACATATTCGAGAAATTAATGAACAAAATTGACATGCCTTGGATACAAGATCTTTATTAGAAATTATGTATTCATGAGGGGGAGATTCTTATGCATTATACTTTTTTTCCCTTAGCCTAGATTTTGTCCCAATGGGCTTACTTGGGAGGGTTTTTAATAAGGTAGTTTTATATGCAAATTCTATAAGAATAATGTACTTTTTTTTCTTCACTAAAATTGTTTTCATAGGATTTTTTCTTAGTAAGGTTTTAATGAGGCTGAGGCATATTCTTTGTAATAGACATCCAACATGGAGTATTATGATAATATTAGATGATTAGGTGTCTATCCTTATTTTTAAAGATAAAAGTTTTTATGAAATAGAATTCTATCTCTATCTTTATCTCTGTAACCATTGACACCTATAAATAGGTGTTATAATAAATGAAGTAATATACACATAAGTTATACTTTCTTCCATTCTCCATTTAATTTTCTCTATTTCTCTCTATTTATAACAAGAATTTCTTATTTCTTCATATTTCTTATGTAATTTTTAGAAATTGTAATTGTTGAATCCTAACAATTGAGTATATACTGAGGCTTGTTACACCTATATTATTATCCAATAGGGGATTAATTTCGATGTTAGAATATTGACTTTTTTACATCTAGTCAATCAATAATTGTTAATTTCAAAGTTAATTTCCTCTTTAGTTCTTTGATAACTTCAATTTAGTTCTTTTGTTGCAATAATTACATTATGAAACTAAAATTTTTTGCTACGAGAACTCTTATGAATACTATAATAACATGTTTGGTTGTGCTAAAAAATAGGAAATACAATTATATTTCTAAAATAGTATTTTAGGATCAATTATTTTTATTTGGTACATTTCAACACAAACAATTAGAATTCAAATATTAATAATATATATATATATATATATATATATATATATATATATATATATAATAACTTTATGCTTTATAAATAAATAAATCGATTTAATCAATAAAATTAAAAAATAATGAAATATTTTAATTCTTTTAAAAACTTATTCCTAAATTTTTAGAATAGATTAAAATAATAAATATAAAAATAGAATAAAAATCATATTCCCATTGCATTTCGTATGCTCTAAATGCAATGTCAAAATTCACTAAGGTTAAATCATTTGATGGGTCTAATTTCAAATGTTGACATATGCTTTTTGCCTTAAATTAGTTGTCTATGGCTTTTGAATTGACTAATAATCTGCCATCTAAAGATTGTTATGAACCTATACGGTTCATAGAAAATAGAAATGAGGATAAAAGCAAACAATTAGTGCAAAAATTATATTCTAAATAGAGTACCTATTTTTTATCCTATTTAAACTCCTTCAAAAAAAAAAAAAAAAAAAAGAGTGATTGAACCCAATTAAGCCTAAAAAAACTCAAAATAAATTAAAAATTTTTAGATCAAACTGCATCTAATATGCAAGTTAACCTAAATTGACTTGACTTTATGGATCAATCAGAATAACTTAATTTGAATTATTTAAATATCTAAATTTTATTTAAAAGTAAAATAATTTTTTTTTCAAAAAAAAAAATGATGAATGATCCAATCCAACTTGAAATCTTAAAAATAATTCAAATTTCTTTCTATATATTGATGTGATGATCTGACTCTCATGCAATCCAAACCCGCCTAACCCTACCTATTTGTCGCTCCTAGTTATGAATGCTCTAACTAATTATGAATGCTATGTATAATTATCTATATGATATGTAATGTAAATGTTAGACTACTATGAAAATTTAGAAGGTTTTAAATAAAAAAAATATAGTTAAATAATATGACTTTTCTAAATTTTTCTATATTATAATGCTTAGTCCTTTATATTTCTATAGTGTATTAAAATATTACTATAATTTTGTTTCATTATATGACATGCCTTTCTATTAATTTTTTTGAATTTTATAATTAGTTAATTGAATAAAGTCAACCAATACATCTAAAATTTTAAAATTACCCTAATCTCCCTTAATATGATAAATTAACAACCTACAAAACTCACCACCATCACCATTAATTTGTTCAAATACACAACTCTGCCACAATGAAAAAAGGTATTAGCCATTTTAATTAGCTAAATAGCATAACAAAAAAACAATATAATCCTTCAAAAATCCTTTCTTTTAACCTAAAGTTGATTCCAACTATAACACCTAACTCTTGCTGCAAAAATCATGATTGTAAAGAAAAAGCATATATTCTATAGCCTAGAAGAATTGTAAATTTTAATTTCATCTCATAACAACGTTTACATGAATATGTTGATCAATTAAAATAAAGTATAAGTTTAGAAGATTACCTTGATTTTCTTTTAAAATTTATTTTTAAAACATCTGGTTAGGTTGTAGCAAATTTTACCTATCCACTTATTTAGCTTCCAACGTGTAGTCCATATAATTGGTGTTGGCGTATGACTTTTAATTCTAGAGGAAGATATAAGGGTTTACTATTTTTGTGTGCTAGCATCAAATTAACTCTTAAAATGTTATTTATGTATATATTTAGTTTGAACAGGCACTTATCTAACAAGTGAGCAAGGAATGTAAGCTCCTTAATCTAGGTGGTCGGACAAGGCTTGGTTGAATGGACCAAGCCTTATGAGAAAGTTAGCAAGGCCAAGACATGCAGCCTCACTTGAAGTTTCTTGGCTTGAGTCTTAAGTCCAAGCCCATTAAGCCTTTAATTTGAATAACACTTAATTAAAAAACTCTAAATGATTTATAAAAAGATTATTTCTAAACTTATTTTAAAGATCAATTAAGTTCAACTTAATCTCTTTTAATTTCTTCAATAACTCTAAGCTTCCAATTTATGTTGGCAATGCATGAAAATTGTAATCATTAATCAAATTAGGATCAAGATGAAATTATAAAACCTAATTAATGCATAAATCATGAGTAACATCTAGTAATTCTTCATGACCCTTAATAATGAGAAGGGTTAAAGCGATTTCACTATAACCTTTCATGTTTGCTTATTATCATTTGATCCTTTTACCAAATTGTATCTTAATTTGATCTAGAGAATAAAGAAGTTAACTCTTTACCAATATAATTTTAGTTCTTAATTCGTAAGTCCACAACTTTAATGAATAGATTCTTGATAAACATTTTTTCAAGAACAACTATCTATAATGGGTAGGGATTTATGTTGTGACTTAATCAAAGGCCATGAGATACATACTCGTATTGTAAGGAGGGACAAATCCTCTATCTATCATTCATGTAGCTTTATATGATTCATTATATACCCAATCACTACTTCATGTGCAACTAGGTTTAAAATTATACTGATTAGTGTCAAAATACATAGTTAGTCATATAAGCTAATATAGTGATCCCAATTTTGAGAATCATGATCACAACCAACATAAGAGATTTTCATAACATCATACAGTTTTTTAATTATAATACTCTTACGAGTCAATCAAATTTCTTGTTTAAATAACAAAAATCTATGTATTAGTCCATCATGCCATTACATGATTAGTCCAAGAGAACAACTACTTCCACAAAAAAGGATATAATGTATATTATTATATTTGTTTTATCAATATCCCTTCTTAATGAAGCCATAACTAAGGATGGTTTTTTAGATTGTTACCTTTATTATGCAAATATATTATCTTATTATTACGAATATTTCATAGTCATATTTATAGAATACATATTCGAAGGACTTTATCAATTAGTGTTTGCAATTATGGGAACATCAAAAGATAAACAATGCCTTTTATTATTGCAAAACAGTTAGAGTTGACATTAAAATATTGTCTCCTAGGTGCATAAATACTTGCAATCTCCCACTTGCACTAAAGCCAATTATATAAGTATATGATACCCATTGATTAAGCATAAAGTCATACTTTTTCTAAGAGTATTCTTTAGTGAATAGACTAATAATTTTGTAGGTATGCATTCCATCACTACATAATTTTTTTTCCCATAATCTCTCTTATCAGTTGATACGCTTCAATACTTATTAGATCATTAATGAGACCTTGGTTCCTTTGCCTGCATGATGGCTCCATTATTGTCATAATACAAGAGTATTAGTTAAATAATTCTTGAAACTGCTCCAAGTTCTACTATGAACTTTTTAATTTTAATTGCTTCCTTAGCTACCTAAAAAATGGTAATGTATTCAGCTTCAGTTGAAGAATAAATGGTGGTTTCTTATTTAAACTCTTCCAACTAATGGCTCTACCATTCTTTACAAATACATTGCTTGATTGAGATTTGTTGTCATCCTTATCGAATTGAATACTTGAATCTAAATACCTTTTATGTTCAATTTACATCCTCTTTCAAAATTAAGAAGACATTTTTAGCTTTCCCTAGTACTTAAGAATCTTTTAATAGCTATTCAATGACTTTCACCAGAATTAGTCTGATACCTACTTATAACACTGAAAGCATATAAGATATCAAGCCTTGTATGTAACGTAAAAAATATGCTCGATCCAATTGTAGTAGTATATGAATACTGCTCATTTGAATTTTCTCAATTTGTGTCTTAGGGCATATGTCTTTGAAAAGATAAACCCTATGTGATATGAGTAAGAATCCTTTATTATATTATTCTGCGCCAAACCCCTTTAACATCTTTTCTATATATGTCCTTTAGGAAAAACTTAACAACCTTTTTAATTTATCTTTACAAATATTTTTTTCCTACTATATAGGTTACTTCACCTAAATTTTTCATGAAGAAGTTCTTGGATAGAAATAGTTCAAAGGATTATAGTAGTAGGGCATCATTTCTTATAAGCAATATGTCATTCACATATAACATAAGGAAACAAACAACACTCTACTAACCTTCTTATTCACATAAGATTTATCCATATTTTGACAAAATTGAAGCCTCTGATTACTTGATCGAATCAGATGTTCCAACTTCTTATGGCTTGCTTTAATGTATAAATGGATCTTTGAGGTTTACACATCTTATTAACATGTTCTTTCGATCCAAAATCATTAAATTTTGTTGTATATAACCCCTCTTATAAGTTTTTAATAAGAAAAGTAGTTTTGACATCCAATGCCATATCTCATAGTTATAATGTGCAAATATTATAAGCAAAATTTCTAATTAATTTATTGGAATCATTTGTACTTCTCAACTAGATGTTATATGTCATGATTTTATCAACCTTATCATAAGATAAAACATGTATAAGAATTTTAAGTAATACTTTGTTAATTAAATATGATATTTTATTTAATAGTACTCATACTATTTTACTTAAATTAATAACCCTTAACTATTAGTTTTAGAAACTCTTAATTAGAGGAATCTTAATGGCTAAAGACTCATTTATTTTGTACCAACCTTGATGGATGCTAACAAATCAATATAAAATAAATTAGGTAGGTGACTCTTAACAATTGCATTTATTAGGATGATAATTTATTATTCATATAAAATATGACCCCTAGCCCTTATCTTTGAATTTTATAATCTTAATGGAGGCCAAAAATTCATAAAATTTAGTTAAGTCTAGCCCATTATATAAAGCATCATGTAATTTTATGTTGTAAATATGTTTGTATTTAAAGTGACTTTGATAGAGGCCAACAAGTTAGCTATGACTCTGGTTTACATCATAAAGATAGAAAAACAATACCTAAATTTGTGACTTAATATTATTTAGTGATGGATTTTTTATTTATGTCTTATCATGGCGCGTTGAGCCTAGATGGATTTTTTATTTATGTCTTATCATGGCGCGTGTGCGTGCACACACACATACATATATGTATATATACTCGAGAAAGGCGTTGAGATGAAATCAAAGAAAAGACTTCAATCTATGGCTTAAGGAAATTGAAATCTCCATAATCATTGTATGTGATGACATGCTTTATTTATTGTTTAATATACTTTGATATAATTTGACAGAAATCTCAAATTATATTCAGGAAAATTTAGGTGGTAAGCGAATTTTGCAACCTTGAGAGAAAAAATAAGATTAAAGTAGAGTACACATACTCTATTTAAATATATATTGAAATAAAATCATCCATTAAATCACATTAGTGTCTGTAATCATTCATCCATTCCCATTTATCCATAAAAAAATCATGAATAAGTAAATGAAATACATCTTGTGAATCTACATGTGTTCCCAAATTAACTTCTTCAAATTAATATTAAGTATATTTGATGTCCTTTTGGCACAAAGATTAAAATATTAACAAAACAAAATTTTGAAATTTTTTATACATAAATTATTTAATTTAATATTATTTAATTTCTAAAATTTAATAAAAATAATATTTAATGTTTCAAATTTTAAGAAAAATTCAATAAAATTCATTTATTTGAAAAGTAAAAAATTTTGGACTAGGCCATGATAGGGTAACAGACTGCCTTATGGACTGCCTAATGTACTAAGGAAGTGGCTTGGATGGTCAGCCTACCCAAGGTAGTTTGTACACTATTACTCAATAGCAATTTGCTTAGCAAAGCTATCTTGCTAAGGCTGATTAGCCTGTCTAGGACGACCTTCCTACTGCTACCATAGTAACAAGTTGCTTATCCTGGCTAGTAGTGGTAGCTGCTTAGTTGTTGTAGCTATTAGCCTTGTTGCTAGTCATAAAGTAGCCTTTATGGCAACGTTTATGTCATCAAACACTACCAACATGGAATCTAATCATTTTGAATCTTATTCAAAATACCATAATAATCGTAACAAAAATTTCTATCAATAAATTTGAATTAATTTTTTGATTTAAAAGCAATTATAGCTTGAGTCATATTCAAATTCATAATATTAAAAACAATAATCAACAAAAATTATAATTAAACAGTGACTTTAATACCACAGTATGAAGAAATCATGGATTCTACAACTCATCATAATTTTAAATTTTGATGTCCTCCTAAGATCACATTTACATTAATATGTTGATCAAGCAAAACAAAATAGGAGTTTAAAAAATTACCTTGATTTTTTTCTAAAATCAATTCTTTAAAATATCTAGCTAAGTTGCACCAAACCTTAGCTACCCACTTGTCTAGTATCTAATTTGTAGTCAACATAATAGGTGCAGGAGAGTTACTCCAAATCTAGAGGAAGATATTAGGGTTTGATAATTTTCTGTGTTAGCATAACATCAACCCTTAAAATTTTCTTTCCATACAACTAAGGTTTGGAAGAGCAATCTTCTCCAATAAGCAAACAAGGAGCTTAAGCTCCTTGACGTAGGTGATTGGCCAAGGCTTTGACAAATGGACCAAGCCTTATAGGCCTTATAGATGGCTTAGCAAGGCCAAGCCATATGGCCTTACTTGAGGTTGTTTGGCATGTGCATGAAACCTAAGCCTATTAAACCCTTGATTTTAATTAACACTTAATTAAAAAATCCCAAATGCAATTTTCATATAAATATTACCCCTAAATATATTTTAAAAGCCAATTAAGTTCAACTTAATCTCTTTTAAATTCTCCAATCACTTTTTTAAGGTAACTTAAGGCTAATGGAGTTTTAATCTACACCATATAATGTTAGAAACAAAATTTGGTTGATCTTTCAACTAAAAGGTTATTTAGAAAGTGATTTTAAACATATAGAATAAGATAAGACTTTTGCCTTTGAATTAGCCTCATATGATAGGAACCTATCCTAGATATTTGATATTCTAAATGTTTAGGTTCTATGGACAAATAAATCATTATGTTGTTATAGAGTAACATTATATTTGAACTAAGAAGTCATTTCCAAATATGTGAGTGATGCTAATTGAGATAAGAGTGAGGTTGAGTTAGTAAGTCCATCATTTTGATAGGGTGGTTTGTTTAAAGTAATACATACTTGGTGGAGCTTACCTATGTGATTGCGAAAGTGAGGCCATCTCATATGAGAACTTAAAAATATTTGCTAGTACGCTCATGAAATTGGGATTTGCATGAGGTTAAAATGTGCAAAATTGTGAGATCAGTCCAGATATAGAAATGAGATGTTTTGTAAAGATTTTTATTTAAGAAATTGGTCCAATGTTCACTTACCACTCTAAATGCATACTTTTGCATTAATATTTAAGGATTCAAATGCAAGAGACATCATTGGTTTAAATCATGCCCTTTTATTTTATCAACTTGATAATCTGAAATTATATGGGATTACTATATTTATGTTTATTCAAATTATTGCTCGAAATTCATTTAGTTTGATTGAGTAGTATTTAATGGGCAACTATACTTCTATATTATCTTTTTAAAATTGAAGTGAGTTTTAACTTCCTTACAAATCTCAATAAGAGATCTTCTTCTTTTTTTAATCCCTTTTTTAGCATAAACTTTGCTCTTTCTGCTGAGAAAATTAGTATAAATTAGTGATAATTTTGATTAATAGATACAAATTAAAAAAGGAAATCATTTTTTGCTAAAAAAAATTACATGTTTACTTTTCTTACTTTCAAGTTGGTGAAATCTAAATATTTCTTCTCTCTTTAAATTTCTTGTACAGGTTATAGAGATTGCATCCAGTGAGTCTTAGGAATTGGGCACTTATTGAGTCTCACTTCATACACTTGTGATATCTAGTAGGGGTTAAATTTTGATTTCAAAACAATGACCTTCCACACCTCAATCAATCGATAAAAGGTGTTAACTTTCTAATTAATTTCATCTTTAGTTTTTCATTAGCTTTTTTAAAGTTCTCTTACTATAATATTTGTATGATTTTTTTTAGAATAACCAAAGCAATTTCATTAATCAATAGAATAGTCTTAAGTAATTACAGTCGCCAGCCACATTAAGTAATAATCACCCAAAGAAAAAGCCTTTGCAATAATAACGTGAGCTGTAAAATTAATTGAATGCCTATGTTGGCCTTTATGCACCGAGAAGGGAGGATTAAATTGGATTTAAATTTTTGGAGGGAGTGTGAATGATCTTAAGTTTAGAGAATGAATAAGAGAAGAAGCAACACGAGATTTATAGTGGTTTAGGTATTAACCAACTCTACATTCACTTTCAAATTCTTCCAGTTAGGTGTTTCACTATCATTCAATGTTGTTTTACAAGCTCACACCTAACTTACACAATGTGTTTTCCAAGGCTAGCACACAACCTTTATAAGTGTTTTCCTAAGGCTTATACTTAACCTAAATATTAGTTTTTCATAATAAGGATAACTGTAAAACCCATACCCAATGATGTTTAATGGCTCACACCTAACCTTTACCACTCAAGTACATAAAAATTGATAATAAAGAATTGATAATTAAATTTGCAAGAGTTTGGCCACAATAAATTGTTATTCTCTTGCATTTAAGTCCATTTGGTGGAGTATTTATAGGTTTCTACTAGCAATGAGCTATTACAGACAAAATTATTTTAAAATCTTCACAGTTATGGTAAAATCCTACATTTAATACTTGACAGACGAAAGTCGCGATCATGATATGCTTTTCACTGTGAATTTTCTCAATCGTGGTCAAGATCTTCAATTGTGTCTAACAACTAGTTACACATGTCACTCCAACATTGGTTCCTTAGAAAATAGCTATTGAATCCCTCTATAGCTTATTAAAAGTAGTGGTCGCAATTTTGGGAAGTTGGTCGCTATCGTCACTAAAAACCAAACTGTACTTTAGTGTTCCTAGCTTTCATCAAGTCACCATCGTGACTTTTGAATCTTTAATAGTGTTTTTGACACATGGCTTCTTTAGGTTAAATGTCTAGAATCTCTCCAACCAAGTTTAAAGGTAGCAGTCGTAACCTCCACCGCGACATTCATCGTGAACTAAACTGGACCAAAAGTTCCTAAAATTTCTAAGAATGGTAGTCATGACTTCTATGTCATGGTTGCAACTAAAGAGACATTTTCCATATTTTAAAATTTTTTCCTCAAATCACTTCCATTCAACTTTTAATGAGTTCGTAACTTGATTTCTATAAGAACAACGTTCAATGTTGGCATTAGAACCTTTTAATCTATATTGTCAAGATCGAAAAAGAGTTTTGACCTAGGTTTGACCAATTTAGTCCAACAGTCTAACAAAAATAAACTTTGAACTAGAAAAAGAATGCCAATCAATTTAAGCAATCAGACAAGCAAGTAACTAACATTGAGAAATCACTAGTATTGTACTTTAACAAATAAACAACATTAATACAATCAAAATAGAAAATAACATCAACAAGTTGCAAAGCTCTAGCAAGTTTGATTACTTCTACTGTAGGTAATAATTCAACATACTTAAGGGACAAAACTTGGTCACATAGAATATAAATTGTAACAATAAAGAAGTTATGAATGTTAAACACCACTATGCCTAACCCATCGTATTTTATGATTGAGAAGAAAGAATCATCAAAATTTTTTTATGGCATTTGCTAGCAAAGATCTCATGAATTAAAGGAAGAGATGGAGCTAACTGAGAGACAAGCAAATTTGAGGAGTTTTGAAACTCTACCAAATAATGGGTCACTCAAGTGATTTAATGTTTAGATAATTGACACAAACCACTAGGTGACATCAAATTTTGAGCATTATAATTAGTTCATAATAACACCATAAATAAAGCAACTTCATTAGAGCCCTAAAGCTTTAATCTTGAGAAAGTGTTCCATGAAACTAAAAGGAAGTTGTTGTGCATTAGCCAAAGCAAATACCGATTTTTTCCAAGAAGGAGTGACACCATTATAGGTCTAAAAAGCATGAATAGAGCTTTCTTCTACCAAGTGACACACTTTCCATAAAGTAGATACCATGGGAACATGATGAGATGACAAGTTATTTCTCAAAGGAAGAATGTCAAGAATAAGCTTCCAAACAAAGATTTTCACCTTAGAAGGTAAACTCAATACTTATGGAAATTTCTAAAAAGCTTTAGATGATAGACTAACTAGTTAAGACACATTTTCAACCTTGTCAAATAATGTGCACTTTTTACAGTAAAATCCCTTTTTTATTATAAGATCAAAAGACATTATCACTACATCAATAAATTAGGCAGGGTAAAGATAAAATTGTTGATGCAATGTTTAGAGAAAGGATGCATGAATAAAAGAATAATTCCAATACCCATTTGGTAATAAAAGAGAAGAAACATAGGCATTACAATCCAGCACACTTGTCATTAGCTAGATATTGAGATGCCAAACTAGGAACCCAATGATCAAGAAAATTCCAAGTCTGAATACCATCACTTATAAACGATCCCAAACCTATCTTTAAAACCTTTAGCCCCTAAACAATGCTCTTCTAAATATAAGAATAACTAGGTCATGCATAAGCATCTAAAAAGCCATTATACTTAATATATCGGGCATATAAAAATTAAGCATCCAACAAATTATGGAATTGAAGGAGGTGCCAAAACTGCTTAGACAAAAAAGATTGATTAAAGTCAACTAATTTTCTGAAACCCATACCTCCATCCTCTTTAAGCAAGCAAAAAAAATTCCAAGACTTCTAATGTAGACTACTTTTCCCATCCATACTTCTCTAGCAAAAGTTACTACACATGCTCTCTATGCCATTGTAGATACCAATAGGTAGTTTAAATACTAACATAAGATAAGTTGGAATTGACAAATTTATAGATTTAATAAGCACCTTCCATCCATCAGTGGAGAAAATTTAAAACTCAATCTTGCAAGTTACTTTGCAATACGGTCCCAAGTATAAGTAAATTTACATATCTTTGTTTACATATAGAAGGCAAACACCAAGGTAGGACTCATGACAATACACCACCTAAATGCGAATGACCATTTTGATTTGAACAGAAATAACCCCACAAATATTAGGACTAAAGGACAAGGTTGATTTTTGAAAATTGATAATGTTGCTAGAAGTTTCTCATACATATTCAATAAAACTTTTAGGCAATAAAAATAAAAAATAGTAGCTCTAGAAAAAATTAAGCTATCATTTATAAAAAAAAATAAAAAATAATAAAAAAAAAGGGATGAAAAATCTATGAAAGCCCAATAGTAATAAATATACCCTATAAAGTGACCCAAACTCACTGAATAACCAATAAGACTCAAAAGGCATTTAACATACAACAAAAAAAGATAAGGGGACAAAAGGTCATCCTGCCTCAAACCTTTAGTTGGAACCACTTTAACACCAAGTTCACAATTAAAAATAGAGTATGTTATAGATGACATATATTTCATAACCAACTCAATCCACTTGAGACAAAAATTGAGGTTGACTATCATACCATGGATAAAACACCATTTAATATGGTTGTACACCTTTCTCATGTTAATCTTGAAAGCTACAAAACCCAAATCACCTCTTTTTTCTATTCTTCAGCTAGCGAATACATTCTAGAATGGAATTTTTAGGAATCAACTGATTGCGAACAAAAGCACTATGATGAAAGCTAATAATCCCCTTAAGTTTACACTTTAATTTGTTTACCAAAACCTTACCCATGATTTTAGCAATCACATTGCAAAGACTAATAGGAAAAAAATGAGAGATAAACTATAGATTACTCATCTTAGGGAGAAGAGTAATAATAGAAACATTTTAGTTAGATATATCATGTGAACCATTTAGAAAAGCCGAGCATGGCAAGCAGAAATCATCTCTAATTAAATCCCAAAAATGCTAGAAAAATAAAGCTTGAAAGCCATCAATACTGGGGCTTTAAATGGAGGTATAACTTTTATCTTATCTTTGCAATAAGGCCTCTCTAGATTCAAAGTTGATAGAGGATCAAATTTCAGAGAAACAACATCAAGGACTGAATGCAGTGATTCAATAGGGGGACTGCTATAAGAAAAACTAGCATGGAAGTTAGATATAACCTCTCATCCAATATCAGCTAGACTAGCCACCTGACCACTATTTTCCATAAATATATGAGAAATAATTTTTCTTTTTACCTTCTTTGAGTTGCCCTGGCATGAAATGATTTACTATTTTGGTCTCCAAACCAAAGCCAATCACTCCTAGATCTATCTCGCCAATACTTCTCCTCCTGAATATTGAGATCAATGAGCTCCCTTTCTAAATTATCCATTTCCTCAATTTAGGGTTCAAAATTATTAGTCTATTAAAGAAACTCATTCTGATGTTGAATAAAAACAATGCTGCCCTTTTGGAGAAAATGTTGCTCATTACCCTATAATCGAAGGACATTAGTAGTTTTTTCCAGCTTGGTCAAAACATTATAGATAGGATTAAAAGAAGAGGTTTAACTCTAGGTACAGGTAACCAACTCCTTACATCAACTCTCTAAAAACCAAGTAGATTCAAAATGAAAATAAAATCGAGGATGCCTATGAATAGACTAAATAAATCACTCAAAACCAAAGACAATACTCTGTGGCCAAAAAGGTAAAAATCTAATACCTTAATCATAGCAAAAGGAAATAAATATTTAAACCCAAAATTATATAAGAAATGATCAAGCCTTTCATGAATCCATTTTTGTCTAGCTAACCTCTTTTTCTAAGTAAATTTCATACCTAAATAACTTATATCAATCAAATCATAATCTTGAACCACATTGATAAAATTTGAAATTTAGGAGTTAATAAGGGTACCCTCTTAATTTTTAGGAATCACATAATAGTGTATTTAAGTCACCATCTACAACCTAAAAGGTATCAAGATGAAGAAGATGAAGGCAATGAAGAAGTTCCTAAGAATGAACTCTATCTATAAGGTTAGACCATAAAAACCTGTGAAACCTAAAACAACATTAGTTAAAGACATAAAAGCATCAATATGACTAGGACTTGATAAGCTAATACTAACTAAAACCAAATCTCTCTATAACAATAGCCATGAAAAGATAATAACCTTGAAAGCCTAGTTGAATCTCGTTGTAGCTACATCTACTCAAATGCAATAAAGTTTCAAAAATAAAAACTAAAGCAGGATCATCAGAATGGATAACACATTTAAGATCATCTAATGCTTAAGGGTTCCCAAACCCTCGAGCATTACAAACTAAGGTACTCATTAGGATCGACGAGTTCGTTTCACCATGGAACTCTCCATATTGGAAATGGGAACATCATAAGCATCCTCATCCATATCAACATTCGAAATCTCATCATTACCATTTGTAACATCAAGCAAAGCCTGATTCCTTTTTATACCACCATCACTCGATAGTTTCTCCTTTAGCAATAATTGAGTTTTTATTATAAGAAATAAGAGAAAGATTTTCATGAGACTTATAACTATTGTTAAGATTTTCATGAGACTTATAACTATTGTTAGTTAGTTTCACCTTTTGATTCCTACCAATATAAGCCTTCATACTTTTAGAAGCAAGGTGAGAAGTAAAAGGAATATCAAAGTAACCTTTTGAGAAAACCAAGTTGACATCACATAGAACATTATTAACTAGTGGACCTATTTCTTAAACAATACCATGCAATAGACGTTGGTTAAAAAACATGTAATGTTCATACTAGTTTCCATAGCAATGTTATAGGTTCTAAAAACTTAATTACCTACAATTGTACACCATGTTGCTCAATAGGAGCATTAACAATTCCTTGTTCAACTGACCTATCCTTCCCTTCTTGGATTTGAATGGAGGTTGGACCTACTCATCAATGTTGTTATCTGCAAAAACTAAAACACCATGAGTCATAACATCTCCATCAAGCTGAACAACAGTAGGCGAGTCTTGATGGGGGTGTTTAGGCAATAAACTTCTTTGAAAGAGAAGCATTCTTTATTTCCCTTTTCTAAAACCAAAAACCAAGGTCTGCATTTAATTACCATAAAACTTCTCACCATCAACATTAATAGATGAAGAAAAACATTCTTTATCAATATGACCTATATGACCACATGAATAATAGAAGTGAAGAATCCTCTCATAAGCTAGCAAAATAAAATTAGATTCAATTGCATGAGGAGCCTTATAATCTAAAGCACATTGTAAAGGCTTAATTACATCAATTTGGACTTCTACATAATCAAACCTTTCGAAACAACATCCCATAGAGTCTGAATCTATTTCTATGATCGTTCATAACTCATTACATAGATGCGAAATAACATTTCTAAACATAAGAACATAAGGTACATTATGTAGTTGAATCCATAGGGATAACTTATTAAACACCTAACTCGCAACATTACTATTTGAAGGAGGGTCAATAAACATAATAAATTTATTACCAAAATTCCAAGGACCACCAACAAGTGTCATTCTTTTATAGAAACCAAAAATGTTATCATGCAAAAGATTCACATTGACTTTATCTCGAAAGCCTAAAATAATAGGCATATTAGTTTGTAAGGCCTTTTAATTAACTTGCCATATAGAGAAGACTTTAGCCACAAGTCAATTTTGCATATGTTTCAAACCAACCCTTACGAGAACATCAGTAATCACAACAACATTACCCTCATGCCTACTGGAGATTTTTAATCGAGAGCATAGTTTGGTAATTTAGTCGACATCCATCCAAAAATAACAAAGATGTAAATGCCCTTTCATATCTACCAAGAGACCCAACAAAAAATTGAATGACCCGACCACTACAATGCTTATATGATTTGCATATTTATATAAGTTTTTGTTAGAATTTGACTCTAATTAATTCGTGGAATTAGGTAGATATGTTTTCTATTTAGTTTGAGAGAAATACTTTTTTGGTGGATAGAGAATTATTTTTTCATATAGCAACTTCTATGTTTGAAATAATCGTAATTGAGTTTTGATTCATATTTGAATAGATTAAAGATAATTTTTTTTTATACTTTTCTAATATGGAGTTGAGTTTTTGGCATGTTACGACATAACTATTATAGTTGGCTGCCATTAGTCCATGGATGTTAATATAATAAACAATCTAATTATGATAACCATAGTATATTGTAGAATGCATTGTGTTTCACATGAGTCTAGAACCTTTTGGGTGTAATAAATTCATAATGGATTTGTGAGAGTTTTTTGAATTTAATGATGTAATTTCTGTAATTAGATTGATAATAATAAAAGATGATATGACCATAAATGTAATAGCAGATTGAGAAATTTTCAAAGTGAAGTTCATATCATATTTTAATTATTAGTCAATTGTCAATATTTATATCAAAAAATTAGAATAAACAAACATAAGCGATAGACGTTAATTACTTTCTAAAAGCAAAAATTAATATAAACATCCTATATAATGACAAATGACAATATATATATATATAATTGTACATTTTTTAAATAATAAAGAACTAAGTATTAAATTTAGTATCTCAATTTAAAATGAGTGTTTATTTTTATTAAATTAAATTATTTAATAATATATGATGATAAAAGAAGTGATTCATATTTAAGAATTGGGTGTTTATTTTTTACTAAATTAAATTATTTAATAATATATGATGATATATTATTGATTATCATCTCTCAGCTCTGGTATGATATATTATATAAACTTTAGTACACATTAAGCTATAAAACTATATTTGGTAGAAATTTTTATAATTGATGAAAATATAAAGTCTTCAAAGAGAATTTATGGTAAAAATAAAACGATACTTTCAGAGTTAAGCCAATGTTTTATTATTAGCAGTGTTAAAAATATATTTCATATGGATAGTTTAAACATAAGATTATTGTTTTTATAAATATCGAATAACTATGTGTGAATGTTATAAAAAAAAAATTCTATTATTATTATTATTATTATTATTATTATGACAAATTTGATACATTTTATTTAAAAAAAAAAAATGGGTCCAAAGATGCCACTTTGGTATATGTACATTTGTCCCTATATGAATGTGGTTTTATGAGAAAGGTAAATCCTATTAATATTATTGCGTCGATTTACAAATTTTTGCAATCATGATAAATATAAAGTAGATACATAACATAATTTTTTATATATTTTGATGAAAATTTTACAACAAAATTATGTGAAAAGGGATGTAGTAAGATTAAATGTGGTAAATGGGTGGATTAAAATGAATATGAATATGGTCAAAACGGATAGATTAATAAATAATTTTTTATAGTCATTTATAACTCATTAATAGATATTCATACCTACTTAATTCATTTAACTTGTATTCACCTATCTATCTTATTAAAATTTAAATTATTTTAAATGAAATATTTTAATTAAACTAAATATTTATTTTAATTGAATTGTAATTAGCATAAAACTAAAATATTAATTTAGTATCAAATGAGTGAAATTATGGAAAGATAATCTTATTTCATTGTAAAATGAGAGTTGTCGATGACATACGCATCAAATTTATAATAATTTTAAAACTCATTGTTAGGTTTAGCAAAAAGTACCACTTTGTATCTGTTCTACTTAGAGTTGATAGTGTGTAGTACATTCTAATACTTAATATGGTATAACTTTAATTAGTTTTGAGTTATCATGAATCATTTTTTCATTAATTATATAAAAAGAGAAAAAAATCTTCCATTGTATTAAATTTTAAGTTAATAATTTTTGGCTTATAGTATTGTAATTATTTTCAAGGTTTTTAATTAAATCATAATCTAATTAAATAATTACTATATCTGTCTCAAAAATATTATATCTCCTAAAAAATAGTGAGCATGCATTCTAAAATATTCCAATAAGAAATAATGAACATTTTTTTTTAGAATAGAGGAAATAAATAAAAATAATTCACTCATTAAATTTTTATAAATAATATTATATCATGCATCCTTGACAATCTATGTTACGGATTCTTTTCATATTACTATGTTATTTTATTCATAAGTAAAACTATCTCATTATACTTAGTTTTATGTTTAAACATTAAAATATGAATAAATATGTAAATATCCTAAAATTTTATAGAAGATAATAGTGTTATATTATCCTTTATATTATTATTAATATTCTACTAATTACTGTCAAAAGGAAGATTAACCAGCCTAGCAACATATAGGATAGCAAAGTTTTATATTCAAATTCATTGGATAATTCAACTCCAACAGCCCAAACATCTATATTATTATAAAATTTGTTTCCTACCATTTTTATATTATGTTAAAGAAAGAATAAAAATATGAATAGAACAGCTAAGTATTAGCTATTTGTATAGACATCGTTTGAAAATCTGAATATCCAATGCTCATCCAAAATTGGACTAAAAAATACATAATTTAAACAAGGAGTCTTGGTACTTAGCACATAAATTATGTGTCGTTAAATTATTTGCCAACAAATAGATAAGCATCATTATGTTAATTAATTAATCAAGTAGATGGTAATGAAGAAGACAATAGCTATAGTGGTAAGACAAGTCAAATAATTAATTAACAACATAGAAAAAGCGACCGCATCTTCGTTGGGAATGACTACTATTGACCCTTGAGGCATTGGAGGGGCATTTCATTTTCGCTATGCCTCTTTTATGTTGTGCGTGGCCCGTGTGCCTCATAAGTGATACCCTATTTTTATTTTTAATCTTATTTTGAAAAAAAAACAAAAAACAAAACTCACAGCTAATGCTTGTTTGGTCTGACATCCGTTTATTGGTGTTTAGCGATGGAGTAAATATCAACGTTGAGCATTTAAAATTAAAAATTAATATTTAATATTTGAAAATTATAATTAGATGTTGAGACTTAGCCTATGTTTGGGAAAAAAATGTAGAGAGAAAATAAAATAAGAAAGAAAAATAAATTTTATTTTTTCTCCTTATTTTTCTCCCTCATGTTTGGATAAAAAGGAAGAAAAGGAAAATAATTTTATTTTCTCTTGTTTAGATAACTAAATATGGAAGGAAAAGAAAATAATATTGAATACATTTTCAATTCTATCCTTTATTAAACAAAATATTTGAATATATAATTGTATTGTATAATAATAAAAAATAATTATTTTATAATTTAATTAATTTTATATAAAAATAAAATTTATATAATGATAAATATAATGTTAACACGAAAACTTCTAAAATTATTTTTTATAATTGAAATGTTAAAAAATATATTTATAGATTGAGTTATATTTTTTAAATATTGCACATTAGTTGTTAAAATGCTAAAATTAATCAAAACAAATAATATCCATTTAATAAAATATAGTAGAG
>CATIWR010317742.1:0-27353 GCA_949677035.1 Omphalea diandra | reverse complement strand
TATATTATATAGATAATTATTTTTCAACCTTTGTTTGAATCTTTTTTATTTTATTTTTTTTATTACTCCCTCCCGCCCCCCCCCCCCCCCCCCCCCCCCCCCCCCCCTCACACACACACACACACACATTTTCTTTTTCCCTTTTCTTTTTCTTTCTTCCTCCTTTCTTTCTCTTTCCCCCCTCCTTCCTATAGCTAATCTCCTTTCCGTCGCTAACAGTAGTTCTAACCCTCCTCAACACTATCATTGCCTCTTATCATCTCTTTAAAGCGATTTTCTAGGTTATTGGTTTGGAGTGGGTTGTTTGGTCTCTCTCTCTCTCTCTAGATTTTAGAAGATCTAATAGGTATGTTTTGTTTTTATTTATTTGTATAATATTTCATTATTTTTTTATTGAGAAAATTTAGTTATGTTTTGTATATTATTTGGTTAGCTTTTTAATTAATTTTTAGTGAATTTTAAGAATATTAAATAATGTACATTATGTGAATTTTTAAAATATGAAATATTGATTTGAAAGCGTAATTATTTCATAATATTGTTTAGTTAAGTTAAATAGGTTTTATAGCAAATTTTATAAAAATTATAAATTGTAATTTATGCTTAATGTTATTATGTATAAAGTTGTAATTGTTAATTATGTGAAAATTAGTTGAAATATTGAAAATATGTAAAATTAATTAGAAGATTTAATTTAGTGGCATTAGTTAATTTTTAGAGAAAATTGAGGAAATTTTTAAAATTATTTGAATATTTGATACAGTAAATGCTTAGAAAATTATGTGATTAATTAGAAAATTATTTTATTAAAAAATTAATTGTTGTCATAAAATTTATAATAAATAGAAAAAAGAAATGAAATATTAATGTTGTAATGAAAATAAAAAATGAATTATTAAATTTATAATTAATTCGAAGAGAATGAATTATGAAAAATTATGTAATTAATTAGAAATTTAGGTATTAAACTGCTGTTATTATTTTTTATAACAAATTAGAAAGTTAGGACCTATTAGGAATTTATTATTAACTGTGAAATTAATTTGTGTATTATTTGATAGATTTATTAGAAAATAAATCAATAATTAATACATTAAAAATTAATATTAATGATATTACTTTGAATTGTATATTAATTAGCAAATTTAAAAATAATTATTAATGATTAATTTGGTAGGTAATTAGAAAATAATGAATTAATTACTCATTTGCTAATTTATTTATTTATTTATTTAGCAAGTTATGAATTATTAGGAATTAAGGAATTACTTCTCTCTCTCTCTCTCTCTATATATATATATATGGATGGATGGATGTATATGTATGTATGTATATTTTGGTATATTAATTAAAAATAACAAGTTATTTAAGCCATTAGAAAGTAATATTTAGTATATTATTTTAAATTTTATATTAATTAGAGTAATAGAACTTATTTAATAATTACTATTGTTGGGATTAATTATTCATTTTAGTAATAATCTTTCATTTAATTATGAAAATTAACTTTGTAATTAATTTTTTAATTATTTAGGTAAATGGCAAATATTTTATAATTAATTATGACATTAGAAATTAAATTTTATAATTAATATTGTTGAATTAATTTTAGTTAATTAATTTTTATAATAAATTAAGACATTAGAAATTAAGTTTTAATTTTATGTTATATTTTTTCTTAATTATGGATTGTAATGTTCATTTAATTATTATTATATAATATACATTAATTTGTATAAATTTAGAAAATTGATGATGAACAATGATGAGTTGTAGTATTAAGTTGTAATGAATGGTTGTGTTAGAAATGTTTTCTCATGCAAATTTTTTCGTAATATTAGAGATTATGGGTAGAGATATATTAAAAGTGTTTTTTTTCTTGTATGGACGTCAATTATAGACCTCATATTAATGTTTGGTAGGTTCTAGTTATGTTAGAACGTTGTCAAAATTTCGTTGGACTATTAGAGTTAAACCTTAGAAACCTATTTAGTGAATTACTCACATTAAGTGTGAGTAATTCACTAAATTGTCCTACAAGAAGATTTGAAAATGCATTGTTTGAATAAAACTATGTCATGAGTATCAATTTTAGTAGTATGATATTATTCTCCATATTGTTCTCTATGTGCATATTGAAATATGTGCAAATTAATATGACATGAAACTTATGGTAAGGTGTCTATCATATTTATTTGTACATATTTTATATCATGCACTTGGAGAACTGTGGGGACATGCTCTCAAGATTTATATAAATGCATTGGGATGATAGACAATGCCTTTTTCAATGGGTTAGGTTTAAGCCTTTAAAATACATGAAATTGAATAAATTCTAGGCATGAGATTACAAATGTGAAACATAATAAAAGTTGTTTATCTATGACAAAATTTTAAGTACAAAACAATAAGTTGATATCATGAATGGATGTATTATAGGCTAACAGATAGGCTATTAAATCCAAAATTTTTAAAGGACATGGAAAGTTTTATAATATTTGCTTGTAGTGATCTAGAGACTATGGATGACAAAAAGATAAGACATCCATGTAATTATAGGAGATGTCAAAATTGATAATATAAGGGTGTTGAAATGGTTAAGACACCACCTAGTTAAAATATGGATTTGTACCTAGCTATTATCAATAGTCTAGACAATGTGAACCATATGTGAGCATATTTGGGAATGTCAATTGATGTGGAAGAAGTAAACTTTCCTTCTATTGTAGACTATGAATCTCATAACATCTACAATGAAATGGTGTTTGTTGCTGTCATTTTACCATTTCATGTAAGCGATGTAGCAGAAGCACAAAATGCTAAAGCATAATAATTTAATAACATGTTGTAGGCTACAAATAAAGAAGTATGGCCTAGATGTAATACCTATTCATAATTATTGGGTATTCCTCGATTGTTGAACATTAAGGTAAATCATCATCTGTCTGAATGGTATTATGATGACATGTGCCAATTAATGCAAGACTTATTATTTGTTGATAATGTTATGACTGAGGACTTTTGTAGAATGAAGAAATTGGCACAAGAAATGGTTTTACTAGTATAAAGATTCATTGTTGTAAGAATGGTCATATGCTTTATTAGAAAGAAGATAGAAATTCAATAGTTACAAGTTTTATGCATTTTCGCAGTATAAGACATCTAGTGTTGAAAGTTTTAAGCAAAAATCAATAGTTTCTTATGAGAAAATGTACTACTTTTTGTTCACTCAAAGATTATAAAGGTTGTATTCATCCAAAGCCACAATTAAAGATATAAGGTGGCATGATAAGCATGTTGAAAAAGAAGGTGACATGATGAGGTATTTCAGACTCAAAAGCCTGGTCGTATTTCAATAGGATGCATTTGACATTTGCAGCTGAATGTAGGAATCTAAGACTTAGACTTTATATAGATGGGTTTTAGACATTTGGTCAGTCAAGATAACAATATTCATCTCAGCCTCTAATAGTCATTTCATACAATTTATCACCATGAATTTGTATGAAAGAATAATTTATATCTTTAACTATGATAGTTTCGAGACCCAAGAATCTAAACTAGAGGTTGGATGTATTCTTGCAACCATTCATTGTAGAGATGAAGAAGTTATGGGAAGTTAGGGTGCAAACCTATGATGTGTCAAAAATCAAAGTAAACTTTTCAACTATAAGTTACATTGATGTGGATAATTAGTGATTTTTTTACATATTCTATGTTTTCAGGGGTGGAGTACAGAAGAGAAGTTGGCATGTGCTTATTGCATGGACAACTCAGATGCTTTTACTTTGCCAAAAGGAGGTAAGACATTGTGGTTTGATAACCAATGTATATTTTTACATGATGAACATCCATTTTAGAGGAACATAACACCTTTCCTTAAAAATAGAATCATGATTGACAATGCACCACCAAACTAGTTTAGATATAAGATACTAGTAGAGATAGAGGAATGAGAATTATAAAAGGTGACTGATGTGTATGGTTGTGCAGTGAATGGATTAATTTCAAAAGTAACTAGATGGAGGAAACAAAGCATATTCTCAGATCTGCCATATTGGGAAATCAACCTAATTAGGTACAATTTAGAGTTAGATGTGATACACATTGAGAAGAATGTTTTAGATAATGTGTTTAATACAGTGATAAATATGGAAGGAAAAACCAAAGACAATCCCAAATTAAGGGAAGACATGAAACAATTTTGTAGAGACCATAATTAAATTGTGATCTTAGAATTGGAAAATATCCTGAAGCCTATTACACTTTTGACAAATAGAGAAAAAAGGCTTTATATGCATGGGTTAAATTATTGCAACTTCCAGATGGATATATTTCAAAAATAGGCAGATGTATGGACATGCAAAGGGTTAAGTTGTTTAGAATGAAAAATTATGATTGCTATGTGTTCATACAACAGTTGAAACTAATTGCATTTTGGGAACTACTTCCAGCATATGTTGGGCAATCCCTAACGAAGTTGCTTTTTCTTCAATGATTTAACTTCAGCTATTACACATGTGGATGATATGAGATGGCTGGAGTAAGAGATTCTTATTGTTTTGGCTAAGCTTAAACATATATTTTCCCTAAGCTTCATTGACAATTTGAAATATCTCACAATTCATCTTTCATATGAAGCGAGAATTACAGGTCCAACTCAATATCGATGGATGTATCCATTCAAAAGGTATCTTTTGAATTTAAAAAATAATATGTGAAATAAAGCTCAAGTTGAAGTTTTGATATGTAATACGTATTTAGTTGAAGAAACATCAGCTTTCTATCTGCACTACTTTGTGCCCGTTGTTAATACACGACATCAAAAAGTCCCCCAAAATAATGACAAAAGTAGAAGGAATTATGAAGAATATGATGGGATGCTTAGGATATTTAAGCCTACAAGTTGTCCATTAGAGGGTTCAAAATAAGAATGATGACTGACAAAGAATATCATATTGCATGCACATACATTCTACTGAATTTTGAGGAAATAACACTTTTTATTAAGTATTCATCTCAATTTCAATTTTACAGTGATAATATGAAATTGCACTTATATATACCTATGTTTGTTGTTTTGTTCATATTTTGTGAAAGATTTACATGTCAAGGTTATGACAAAGTTACCTAACAATTGCTAATAGGCAGTTTGATGCGTATATGGAGAACTATTTTGTTGTTTATTTCAATCAATATATGAGTATATAAAATGCAAGATAAACTTTTATTTTCAAGTTGTGTAACACAATTTAATGCTTAGTAACTGAATTAATATAAATCATTAGCACATAATTGATTAAATAGTCAAGGATTTGGCAAAAGGTCTATCACATACTATAAAGTTATATCATGTATATTATGTCAACAATTACTAATTACACTCGAAAGCATATGGTTCTAATATAACAACTAATAATAGTGGAGTTTGAATAAAAGGCACAAATTGTAGTGCTAATGAGAGCAACTACATTGGTCAATTAATTAAAATTTTATATTAAAGAACATGTATACCATAAAAGAGAAACTATTTTACTCAACTGCAAGTGGTTTAATATTAGACCAAATATTGGTATGATAGTTCACAAGCAATATAAACTTGTGGATGTGAACTGTAAAAAGAGATTCAATAAGTATGAACCATTTGTCCTCATGTCACAAGCAACACAAGTGTATTATGCCACATATCCTAGATTAAAGCGGGACAAGAATGATTGGTAGGTTGTTTGTAAAAAAAAAAAAGGCTAGATATGTGGTATAAGTTTCGACTATCAATTGTGAATCTTTTCAAGATGATGACATAGAGATTCATGAAATCGACCTTTAGATTAAAGATCAATGAATGATCTTGATTGATCTAATGAGTTCATTTATTGACATTGATGAAAGTTATAATAAAGAAAATGCATCAAAAAAAATGAAAATTAGATAATGATGATAATAATAAGGATGATGATTTTAACTTATATAACGTCGATAGTGATTAGACGCAGTGTTATTACAACTCAATTTATAATATTTATATTATAATGCTTAAATATAAGTTAATGTCTTAACATACATATTTATATATTTCATAGGATGTGGGGAAATGTTCAATATCATGGGAGTTCATCAGGGTGAGGTATTATAAGCGATAGTACTCAAGACCAACATGATATGCCTTTTTCTTCATCACCTTATGTACCATTGTCTGATGAACCCACTCTATCACCTCCGGCTCCACTAGTTACAACATTATCTTCACATTTTTTGCCTCTTTCACCACTCGTTTCACATGCACTATTACCTACTTGTGATACTTTTATTGCATTAGTAGCTGATCCTTTATCTTCTCATTGACCTAGGCTATAGGTTATTAGGTTGAGGTATGTTGTTCTAATCATCTCATTATATATATATATATTACTTTCCATTTTTAGTTTAAATCCCATGAAATCGATATTCTAACTGCATTTCCATGATTTTCAGGGAGTTTTTACCCTTAACTTTATGCTTGGAGGTCGGTGTCAGTAGACACCAAGGATTTCTACCGAGAAGAGTTTAAGGTACAATTAAAATTTTAATTAATACAATTTTAATTTATGTGTTCATATTTTGTTTTCTTATATTGTAAAAGTTTTTTCTTCGGGATGCTGCTATGGAGTCTATGGTCAAGCTTACATGGGAGCACACAACTACTTAACGGTATTAAGATATTTTATCCCATTGGAGACACAGTGATAATAGGTCACAATGTGCCTTTGAAGATATTTGAAATTAGTGAAAGTAGAAATTAAATATGCTGAAATTTTAAACTTAGTTTGCTTAAGCTTCCGGAATAGAGGCACAAACACTACTGAGGTTGGTATTGGTTTTTCTTGTCATACAACCAGATCTAGATCATTCCTTGAACATGTCTCAGATTTAGTTAGTTTATTATACTTATCTTTTTTTAGTTAATAAAATGTTTCTATTAAAGTAATTAAATTTTGTTTTAGGAAAAAGAACTGAAATGTCTAGCCACAGATTTTGAGATTTTCAAGAAGACACATATTAAGAAGAAAGAAAATCAATTTGTTGATAAAACATCACAGAACACCAATATGAGTTCAATAAAAATTAGTGCGTTGTTTCTCATTTTGAATAAATTGTAATTATAATAACTTCAATTATATTTTATAATGATTATTCATATTTATTAGGATGCGATGGAGAGAAACATTATTAAAACTACTCACAGCTATTAAAGGGTTCTGAGGAATCTGAAGCCCTCAACATCAATCAGTTGTACTTGGATGTTGTTGGAGGATAGAAGAAAAGCAGAGTGTATGGACTTGGCTCCAAGGCGACATTTAGTCATCCACCTTCTTACATTAGCTCTTACGCAGCCACATCTCAGATGGTTTTGACCTATAATTGGTGTCGCATATTAAGAGCGAGGTCTGAGACGAGCATCAGCAAGAGTTTGATATGTGGTTTGTTGTCCTTGAGCAAACCATGCAGCAGATGCTCACTTCTATGTTAGCTATCATGCACAATTAGAGGCCTTCGGTACCAACACCCACAATAACATCTTTGCCTCTAGAGAATGATGATTGTTTGAAGGCACATGACAATGAAAAAGATGATTAGATTTTTTTTTTTCATATTTATGTTCTTACATGTACAATGTTATTGTAAACAAAATACAAGTTATTTTAATTTTAATAAATTAAATATTTTTATATGTTGTGTTCCTTTAATATTAATTTTTAATAAAATATAAAAATAAAAATTTAATAATAAGAAATTTTAATATAAAAAATACTAAATAAAACTATAGTGATGAAATAGGGACAAAATAATGGCAAAATAGTGATGAAAACCTACCATATTAGCAATGGAATAACGACAAAATTTTTCATCACTATTTTTAGCAACGAAAAATGTTGTCACTACTCATGGCAATGGTTAGTGATGAAATTTTAGAGATGAAAAATTTTGTCTATAGAGGTAGTGACAGATTAAAATTTTGTCACTATTCCTTAACCAATCTAGCAATGGACATAAGTTTGTTGCCAGTCTGTCATTAAGCTGTTTTAGCGACGAAATTTGCATGTTTAGAGATAAAAAAAATTTTGTTATTAAATTGGCAGAATTTTATAGTGATGCCATGTTTTCATTATTGATTCTCTCCCTTCACTTGTTACATGAACATGTCTTTTATTAGTTCTAAATGTCCATTTTCTTTAGTTGCATATATTTGATATGATTAAAGGCATGATAGAATTCTTAAAAAGAAAACATGTAAGAAATAAAAAAAAATATGAGAAGAGAGAATTTCACAAAGAATAAACATTATCTCAAGTACATTCTTCATTAAATCCCTTTAAGCCATAACCAAGATTCATAGATAATACTTTATTTTGGCCATTTGTTAGGAATTAAAAGAATGGAAAACCTTTGAGCTAAACTTCCCTTTGTATTTGAACACCTTGCTCTAGTCTAAATATTCCTCTAGACAGGAACTAGCCAATTTATTAATTCTATAAAGCTTTGAATATTGGATGGTTGAGTAAAACGAGTCATAAATGTAAAAAATGAAAAAGTAAGATTATAAAAAATCCAATATATTAAAAAATATCATAAACCAAAATAATAGAAAAGGGGTATTTGGAAAATCTTTTAAGAGACAACTTTGGAAAACTTATGAATCAAAATATTCAAATTGGGAGCTTTAAACAATTTGTTCTCTTCGTAAACAATTTTGTACCATAGTGCAGAATGTCTAGAAATTCAATTTCCAAAAAAGAATATGAGAGAACCTTTTCTGTTGAACTATCTAACTGGAGATATCGACGATGCCTATTTCCAAAAAACAACTATAAGAACCTTTTACATTGAACCAATGAGGTGGGAACATTTAGAGATTTATCTCCCGAGGGGCAATCCTAAGGATTCTTTGTAAACCTTATGTACTTAAAGCACTTAACCATGGACTTTTGAAAAATGATTATTTTGAAGCACATGTTTTATGAAAATCACCCATCAAAATTGATCCATTTCCACTAAGACATAGGTATTCCTTATGAAATTAAAAAAAAAAAAAAAGAAACGCCTCGCAG
The DNA here is from genome assembly GCA_949677035.1 of Omphalea diandra. Classification (NCBI taxonomy): domain Eukaryota; kingdom Viridiplantae; phylum Streptophyta; class Magnoliopsida; order Malpighiales; family Euphorbiaceae; genus Omphalea; species Omphalea diandra. Next base: position 18,267 of record CATIWR010317742.1, on the reverse strand, counting down.
AACAATTGAGTTGTCTAAGAGTTAGGGACATTGAATGAATGAGTCCCAATATGCTGGTGATTTATCTAGACAAAATTTAAAGATAAAAGAAACATATTTGACTTGAAAATCCATAAAGGCTAATCAATAATAAGAGAATATTATGCCTTTGATTATGAAAACAATTTCACTAGACAATTTAGAATAGGAATGAATAATGCTCATGTGAGATATTTGGTTATGCCTTTATAACTATAAAGAAAAAACAAAAAAAAAGATAAAGTTCATGATGAGTTAACTATGTTAAAGATAATGTTCAATAAATCACTTAGTAAATGGAGCTCTGCATTATAAAAATCTACTAGGTGAGCAACAAATTTTTTGTCACTAACCAAGCAAATTTTGTCACTAAGTGACGAACTTAGATTGGTGGTCGCTAAGAGCTAGTGATGGAATTTCAATCCATCACTAGCCCTAGCAATGGAATTTTTCATCATAAAAATTTCATCAATATTTCATAGCTAAGTTATAACGATGAAATTTTTTGTAACTAAAAGTATTAACAAAAAATTTCATCGTTATTTTGTCACTAAGCTTAGCTATAGAAATTTATGTAGCTATTTCGTTGCTATAATTTTTTTAATATTTTATACATTAAAATATTTATATTATTAAATATTTATATTTTATTAAAAATTAATATTAAAAGAAACATAAAATATTTAATTTATTAATAATTAAAATAAATTATATTATATTTATAATAACATTGTACATATAAGATATATAAATAAGAAAGAAAAGCCTAATCATCTTCGTTGTCATTATATGCCTCTAAATAATCATCATCCTCTAAAAGTAAAGGTGATGTTTGGGGTGGTGGTACAGGAGGTCTTTGACTGTGTAAGGTAGTTAACATAAAAGTCGACATTTGCTACATAGTTTCCTTAAAGACAACAAACCACTTATCAAACTCATGTTGCATCTTCTCTCGAACTTGCCTTCTAATGCGATCTTCCAAATCTAGATTAGGAGCCATTTGTAATGTGGCTGAGAAAGAGTTGGAGTAAGAAGTTGAACGACTAGATGTCACGTTAGAGCCAAGTCCATACACTCTCCTCTTCTTATATCTTCCAATAGCATCCAAGTACAACTAATTGATGTTAGAGCCCTCTGATAGTTGTGAAGTAGACGTATCTCTCCACCACCTCTTAATAAATATGATTAGTCACCATGAAATATTCTTGAAATTATTATAATTGAAATTTATTCAAAATGAGAAATATCGTACTGATTTTTATTTAACTTATATTGGTGTTCTGTGACTTCTGGTCAATAAATTGACTGTCTACCTTCTTAATATGTCTTCTTGAAAAATCTATGGATGGACATTTTAATTTTTTTCCTGAAATAAATTATATTACTTTAGTATAAATATTTTATTAAATAAAAAAAGATAAGCAAATAAACTAACCAAAACTAGGGCATGCTCAAAGAATAATCTAGATCCGATTGTATGGCGAAAAAGGCCAATACCAAACACAACAGTCTCTGTGCGTCTGTTCTTAGAAGCTTAGGCATACCAAGCTTGAAATTTCAACATAGACCACATATTCCATATATCTTTGGAGATGCATTGTTACCTTTTACCACCAAATAAATTATCTGAATACTACCTAGCAGTTGTACGCTCCTATGGAATCTTGAAAATGGATTCCATAGCAGCATCCCAAAGAAAATACTTCTATAATATAAGAAAATAAAATATGAACATATGAATAAAAATTGTATTAATTAAAAAATTTAAATTGTACCTTGAACTCTTTTAAGTAGAAATCCTTGATGCCTGCTAATACCAGCTTCCAAGCATAACTTTCATAATCTAAACGCTTCCTAAAAATCAAGGAAATCCAGCTAGAACACTAATTTTCTAAGATTAAGCTATAAAAAATGCAAAGTTACATAATATATAACCATAAGAAATATGAATATATGCATTTTCAATTATCCAATCGCATCCTATGAAATATGTATATAAGTATGCCTAGATTACTCACTTATATTCATGAAATTTCATGTATTTTCATAGTTTAAACCTAATCCTTTAGAAAATGCATTTTCTATCATCTTGATGCACTAGTATAAATTTTGGTAGTATATCCTCATAATTCTCTAAGTGCATGATATAAAACACGTACAAACAAATGTGATAGACACCTTATCGTAGGTTTCATATCACATTGATTTGCAAATATTTCAATATGTACATGGAGAATAACACTATAAAAATCTATCAGGATAGCAATAAAATTTTTCGTTGCTGACCAAGCAGATTTCATCATTAAGCTTGCTAAGGCATAGTGATGGAAATTCATTCTATTAGTAGCCCTAGTGACAAAATAGCGAAGAAATCTTCCATTCATTATTCCATTACTAAGTTTAATGGCAGACTAGCGATATAATTTTTCATTGCTAAAATTAGTAACAAAATAGTAATAAAAAGTTTCATCGCTAAGCATAGCTATGAAAATTTTTGTTGTTAGTTCGTCGCTAATGTGGCATATTTCCATAGCCATTATATCGCTATTTTGTCACTATGTTGTCGTTATTCCATTGCTATAATTTTATTTAGTATTTTGCATATTAAAATTTATATATTTTATTTTATTAAAAATTAATATTAAAATGAACACAATATATAAAAATATTTAATTTATTAAAATTAAAATAAATTATATTATGTTTACAATAGCATTGTACATATAAGATACATAAATATGGAAAAAAAAAAAACTAATCATGTCTGTTGTCATCATGTACCTTGCAATAATCATCGTCTTTAAGAGGCAAAGGTGTTACTGGTACTAGAGGCCTCTAACTGTACATGGTAGCCAACATAGAAATTAGTGTATGTTGCATGTTCTCCTTAAAGGCAGCAAATCACTGATAAAACTCCTATTGAAGCTTGTCTCAAACCAGCCTTCTAATGTGCAACTACAATTTTGAATATGGAGTCATTTATGTTATAGTTGAGTAAAGCTAGTGTAAGAAGGTGGATGATTAGATGTCACCTTGGAGCTATGCCCATACACTTTTCTCTTATTATATCCTTTAATAAAATTCAAGTACAACTGGTTGATGTTAAGGACTTAAGATTCTAAAAAGCCCTCTAGTAGTTGTGAAGTAGCTTTAACAATATTTTTCTCCGCAACATCCTAATAGATATGAATAGTCATTATGATATATAATTGAAGTTACTATAATTGTAATTTATTCAAAATAAAAAAAAATAATGCACTAATTTTTATTTACTCATATTGGTGTCCTATGATCTTTTATCAACAAATTGTTGTGACTCTTCTTAATATGTGTCTTCTTGAAAATCTCAAAATCTTTGGTCGGGCCTTTCAGTTCTTTCTTCTAAAACAAACTTCTATTAATTTTCAAATATTTTATTAATTAAAAAAATAAGTAAATAAACTAACCAAATCCAAGGCATGCACATTGAATGATCTAGATCTGGGTGTATGACAATACAAACCAATACCAAATTTAGCGTTCTCTGTGTTTGTTCCTAGAAGCTTGGGCAAATCGAGCTTGAAATTTTGGCATATCCCATTTTTGCTTCCACAAATTTCAAATATCTTAAAGGATGCATTTTGGACTATTACCACATCTCCAATGGGATAAAATATCTGAATAACATTTAGCAATTGTATGCTCTCATGCAATCTTGACCATTGACTCTATAGTGGTATCCTAAAGAAAATATTTCTAGAATATAAGGAAACAAAATATGAACGTATGAATTAAAATTATATTAATGAAAAACTTTAAATTATACCTTGAACTCCTCTTAGTGGAAATAATTGGTGTCCGCTGACACCGACCTTCAAGGTCCAAATGCTTCCTAAAAATCAAGAAAATATGGCAAAAACATCGATTTTTTGGGATAAAACTAAAAATGCAAATATATATATATATAGGATGAGATTATTATAACATGCCTCGTACCAACGACTTGTAGCCTAGGTCAATGAGAAGATGAAGGATTACTTGTCGATGCAATAGAAGTATCACAAGAGGGAGACGATGCAGGTGCAACGAGTGGTAAAAGAGGAAAAAAATGTGAAGGTGATGTTGCAACTAGTGGAGCTGGAGGTGATGGATTAGGCTAATCAGATAGTGGTACATAAGGTGCCGAAGAAGAAGGTCTATCATGTTAGTCTCAGCTAGTAACTCATGTAATACCTTGCCCAGATGAACTCCCATGATATTGAACATTCGCTTGCATCTTATGAAATATATGAATATCGATGTTTAGAAATTCACTTACATTCAAGCATTATAATATAAAGATTATAAATTGAGTTATGATAATACTACCTCTAATCACTATTGATGTTATGTAAATTAACACTATCATTGTCATTATCATTATCATCATCATTTAATTCTTTTTTTTAATGCATTGTCACTCTCATCAATGTCAATAAATGAACATGTTGGGTTAATTAATCTCATTCATTGATCTTCAATGTGATGGTTGATTTCATGAATCTCTATGTCATCATCTCGAAAAGGTTCACTATTGACAGTCAAAATTTCCACCATAGTTCTAGATATTATTTTGTAAACAACCCACCAATCTTTCTTGTCTCACTTTAAGCTAGGATATGTGGCATAATACACTTGTGTTGCTTACGATGCGAGGAGAAATGGTTTATACTTATTAAGTATCTTTTTATAGTTCACATCAACAAGTTTGTATTACTTGTGTGCTATCATACCAATATTTGATGAAGGATCAAACTACTCATTGTTGAATGAAACAATTCTCTTATAGGGTAGTGGAGGGTACTTTAACTCCAAAACTTCAATTAATTAATCACAATGGTTATTTTTATCAATGCTATAATTTATAACCTTTATGCAAACCGCATAACTATTAGTTGCTTTATTAGAACCATGTCCTCTCAAGTGAAATTAGTAACCATTGACATAATATCCATGATATGACTTTACAATACGCAATGGACCTTTTGCCAAATCCTTGATGAAAATGTTGATAACACTATTTGATTGATTATGTGTCTATAATTTATATTAATTTAGATATTAGGCATTAAATTTTGTCATACATACTTGAAAATACAAGTTTATCATGCATTATATACTCACATATTGATTGAACTAAACAACAAAATCATTATTCATAAATGCATCAAGCTGATTGTCAGCAATTATTGGGTACCTTTGTTGTAACCCTTACATGTAAATTTTTCAAAACATATGAACAAAATAACAAATATAAGTATATACAAGTGTAATTCCATATTATCACTATAAAATTGATATCAAGATCAATACTTACTCATAAAAACGTGTTACTTCCTCATAGTTCAGTAGAATGTACGTGTGCACAACATGATATTCTTTATCAATCAACATACTTATTTTGAACCCCCTAATGGGTGACTTGTAGATTTGAATATACTAATCATCCCATCATATTCTTTATAATCCCCCAGAGATTTGTCATTATTTTGGGGGACTTTTCTATGTCATTTATTAACATAAGGCTCAAAGCAGTACACAAAGAAAGCTAAAGCTTATTTAACCAAATATGTATTCTATATCGAACCTTCAGTTTGAGATTTATTACATTATTATTTAGCTTTCAAAGGTACCTTTCGAATGGATACATCCATTACTGTTGAATTAGACCTATAATTCTTACTTCATATGGAAGATAAGTTAGGAGATGTTCTATAAAGTCAAAGAAACTTAGGGAGATATAAATAAAATGACAAAAATCTCTTACTCCAATCGCCTCATATCATCCACATATATAATAATTGAAGTTAATTCTAAAGGTTCAACTTTATTAGGTCTTATCAAAATCAATTAGTATCAACCACTGCATGAACATATGACAATCATGACTTTTCATTCAAAACAACTTAAGGCTTTGTATGTCCACACATTTGCTTATATTTGAGACATATCCATCTTGAAATTGCAATCCTTTAACGCTTCACATAAAGCATCTTTTCCTTGTTTGTCAAAACTGCAACAAACTTTATATATTTTTAGCCTTAGGATCATGTTCTAATTCTAGTCTTTGATAAACTATTTTTAAGTCTTCTCTTAATTTGACAATATCTTTGGTTTTTCTTCCATATTCATTATCATATTAAGCACATTATCAAAAACATTATTCTTAATGTACATCACATCCAAATTATGCCTAATTGGGTTGGTTTTCTAATATGGCAGATCCTAAAATATGCTTCATTTTCTCTAACTAAACTTTGAAATTCGTTCATTCGCTACATAAGCATCCACATTAGTGACCTTCTACAATCCTCATTCCTCTATCTCTGCTAATATCTCATATCCAAACTAGATTGGTGATGCAATGTTAGTCATGATTCTATTTTTAAGGAAGGTTATTTTTTTTTCCTTTGAAATGGATGGTTATCGGGTAAAAATTTATGTTGGGTGTCAAACCATGATGTCTTACCCCATTTCGGCAGAGTAAAAGCATTTGAGTTATCAATGCAATAAGGACATGCCAACTTCCCTATTGCACTCTACCCTAACAACATAGAAAATACAGAAAAGTACTAATTATCCACATTAATGCAACGCATAGTTTAAAATTTGTTTCTTTGATACATTATAGGTTTTTGCTCTAACTTCGTACAACCTCTTCATCTCCACAATGAATGGTTGCAAAAATATATCCAACTATTCCTTTGGATTCTTAGGTCCTAAAAATATCACAGTTAAAAACATATTTTCTTCTTTCATACACATCCATGGGGGTAACTTATATAGAGTGGCTATTACAAGCCAAGATGAATATTGTTATCCTGACTAACTGAATGCTGAAACCTATCTATGTAAAGTCCAAGTCTTACATTCCTACGTTCAGCGACAAATGTTAGATGCATCCTATAAAATTGCTTACATGCTTCCAAGTTTGAGTAATGTCTCATCACACCATCTTTTTCTTCAACATCTTTAGTATGCCATATCATATCTTTAGTTGTGGCTTTAAATGCATACAACCTTTGTAATCTTAGAGTGAGTAGAAAGTAGTACATTTTCTTATAAGGAACTGTCAATTTTCACTTAGAACTTCCAATACTAGGTGGCTTATATCATGAAAATGTACAAAACTTGCAATTACTCAACTCACTATCTTCTGCCCAATAAAGCATACAACTATTCTTAAAATAATGAATCTTTTCTACTAGTAAACCCATTCTTTGTACCAATTTCTTTGTGCAAGATAAGTCCTCGGTCATAACATTATCAATCGATAACAATTCTTGCATTAATTGGCATACGCCATAATAATACCTTTTCAGACATATGATGCTCTACCTTAATATTCAACAATCGAGCAATAGCCGACAATTGTGAATTTTCACAATTTAATGTATTTTCATTGTTTAATGTATTCATATGTAAGATGCATTCAATTTCATGTATTTTCGAGGTTTGAACCTAATACATTCGAAAATGCATTGTTTATCATCCTAATACACTTGTATAAATTTCAGCAATATGCCCCACATTCTTCAAATGCACGATATAAAATATGTAAAAACAAATGCGATAGACACCTTATAATAAGTTTTATATCACATTAATCAACATATATTTCAATATACGCATGGAGAACAATATCATCCTACCAAAATTCATACTCATGTCACAATTTTATTCAAACTATCCTATAAGATAATTTAATGAATTACTAATTTAACAAAATTTTGGTAGAGTTTCGGTGTAGCCAAAACCCACCAAACCTCAATATAAGATATTTGACATCCTTACAAGAAAAAAAAAAAAAAAGACATTTAATACATCTCCACCTATAACCCCCAATACTATAAAAAAAACACGAAAAAATACTTCTAATACAACAATTCATCAAAATTTAATAACACAATTCATCATTATTCATCATCAATTTTCTAAATTTATACAAATTATTGTATATGATATACCACTAATTAAATGAACATCACATTCCATAATTAAGAATAATATAATATTTTACTAAATTAATTAATTTCAACAATATCAGCTATAAATTATAAAAATAAATAAATTAATTTCAACAATATTAACTATAACATCAATAAATAATTATAAATCATTTGCCAAAACCCTAAATAATTTTAGAAATTAATTAATTACAAATTATTTGCCTAAACCCAAATTAATTTTAGAAATAAATTACAAAGTAAATTTTCATAATTAATTGAAAGATTATTACCTGAATGAATAATTAATTCTTAATTTTTTAATTAATTCAAACAATATTAATTATTAAATAATTTCTATTATTCTAATTAATATATAATTTAAAATAATATACTAAATATTACTTCACAATGGCTTAAATAATATATTATTTCCTAATTAATATACCAAAAAAATATATATATAGTAAAATTAATTTCTTAATTATTAATAAATTTATAATAATTCAGAACTTGCTAATTAAATAAATAAATTAATTATAAAATTAATAATTAATTCATTATTTTGTAATTACTTATCAAATTAATCATTAATGAGCACTTTAAATTTTTTAATTAATATACAATTCAAAATAATAACACAAATATTAATTTTTAATATCTTAACTATTGTCTTATTTCCTAATAAATCTACCAAATAATATAATATATTACAAATTAATTACTTAAAATTCCTAATAAATTCCTAATTTTCAAATTATTACAAAAAAATACTAGCAATAATTAATGTCCAGCTTTCTAATTAATTATATAAGTATTTGTTAATTTATACTCTTTTCATTAATTATAAATTTTATAATTAATTCATCATTTTCTAATTCATTACAACATTAGTATATCATTTCTTATTTTTCTATTTATTATAAATTTAATTATGACAATTAATTTTGTAATTATTTATATAATTTTCTAATCATTTACTATTTTAAATATTTAAATAATTTCAAAATTCACTTAATTTTTTTTCTAAAAATTAGCTGGTGTCAATAAATAAAATCTTCTAATTAATTTCACATATTTTCAATACTTTAATTATTTTTCACATAATTAACAATTACGAATTTATACATAATAACCTAAACACAAATTACTATTCCTAATTTTCACATAATTAGCTACAAAATCTATTTAACACAACTAAATAATATTATGCAAAAATAAGTATATTTTCAAAATCAATATTTCATATTTCAAAATTTCACATAACTTATAAAACATAATCTCAATATAATTTACTATTCTTAAAATTTTCTAAAATATTAATTCAAAAAATTAACTAAATGTTAGCACCAATAAGGAAATTGAATTGGTGGGAAATTCAAATTTTGAAGGGAAGGCTAGTTATGCAAGCATTAGAAGAAGTAAAAGAAGAATAGAACAAAACAATTTATAGTAGTTTAGGTATTAACCAACCCTATATCCACTCTCCACTTCTTTCAATTGAGTGTTTCGTTAATACTAAATATTGTTTTGAAAGATCACCTAACTTTACAACTTGTGTTTTGCAAAAGCTTGGACATAATTGTACATGTGTTTTCCAAGACTAACACTCAAACTTAAACAAGAGTTTTCTATTGGCTCAATCTCAAATCTAATCCCAAAGAGTGTTTAAATCTCGCACCAAACTTCTTACAACTCAATAACAAAGAGTAATTAAGAGAGAGGAAGTTAAGAAACAAATTTGCTAGAGTTTTACCTCAGTAAATGTTATTTGTTGGCCCTTGAGCACAAAGATAGGGGGTTGAATTGGTGAAAATTTTAAAAATTTCGAGGGAAGGTGAAGAATATGGAAGTAGAAGAAGTATGAGAAGAAGTGAATACACAATATTTTATAGTGGTTCAGGTATTAATGAACCCTACATCCACTGTCCAATTCCTCGCAATTGGGTGTTCTATTAACATTAAATGGTGCTTCCAAGCTCACACCAAACTTGCACACTTTGTGTTTTATAGCTCACACACAACCTTACAACTTATGTTTTAAGGCTCACATAAAAATCTCTCTAGTGTTTTCCCAAAGGCTCACACTTAACATATTACAAGAGTTTTTCAACTAGGCTAACTCTCAAACCCAATAACAATGTTGTTTAATGATTATACCCAATAATATCAACTCTCATACAAAGAATTAAAGGTTGAGAAATAAAATTACAAGAGTTTGGCTATATTCAATGTTATTCTTTTGCATTCATGTCTGTTTGATGGAGTATTTATAGACCATAATCACCAAAGAGACGTCACTAAGAAACTATGTCTAAATCTCTAAAGTTAGGCAGATTTTGCATTAAATGCCTATCAGACACCATTTGCAGTCAAAACTAATGAATCGCGAACACAATTTCATTTCATGCACTAAAAAAGTTGAAATCGTGGTAAAGAACCTCGTTTGTATCTAATAATTAATCCACGTGGCATGTTGTAGTTGTGTTCTTCCAATCAACCAAAAGTTATGATCATTTTTAATTTCTTCTTGGACACGACTCACACAGTGAATCCTTCTATTTAATAAGGAGAAATTGCTTCAGCAAGTTGTGGCCTCGAAGGCTACTTTATCCTCGCGAATTTTGATACGTCAATGATTATCTTGGACACTTGGCAAGCTCTAAATATGGGTTCGATTCCCTCCAAGCAACTATAAATTTTGCGATTGTGAAACCTAACGCGAAGGGTACTGCGAATTCAATTGTTTGGTTTTCATTCTTTTCTTGCATAGGTCGTGGTAACAATTTCTTCTGCAAATCTATTTGGACCAGAGCAATCAATTCTTCTTGCAATGTCGCAATCATGAATTAGAAGATCTTAGCCGCACATTATGATGCCTTTCACGATGCTTGAGACTTAGACTTCCATCCAACTTTCAATGCATACCTATCTTCAAAACTGCAAAATCAACACTTAAAAAAGATGTTAGACCATATCAATCTACATTGTCAAGCTCAAAAGAGAGTTTTGACTAAGGTTTAACCAACCTAGTCTAATAACCTTCCCCTCCCCCCTCCCCCCTTTGATTTTGACAATTTAGATTGATTTTGTAAAAGTTAAAGGGTGGCATTAATGTGAAGTTGAGATGGTTAACTTATTTTAACAAATCAAGCTTGGTAAAATACCAATCTAAATATGAAATGCAAATAACTAAATTGAGATTGCTCCCCCCTCAAATTATACCTCATGTTAATTATATCATGCGATTTCTTTTCATTATTTCTCTTTCTGTCAAGATCAAAAAAAGAGATAAGTAAATTTCAAATTGAACAAACAAGGATAAATATAAAGGGATCTACGTAAAGAGCAATCATGTTTCAAGAACAAACATAAGAGACATAAACTTTAAATTTTATTAATATGGATAAACAAAAACATAAAGTTATGGGATCACAAACTTAGGCCTAATGCAAAATAGAACAAAAGAAAATAAGCATAAAAAGATTACAAGCCTAAGAAAACTAGAAAATTAGAGAGCTATCATCATCACTAGAATCTCCAATTTCTTCATCTCCCCTTCGACCCTGTGTTTCATCCCTTTCTTCTACCTCTTAGTCTGCTTCCTCTTTTGAAGTATCCTCCCAATCCTCAAAGCCTGGGAGGTGGTAAGGTGTTGCACCCATCTTTTTTTAAAGGTCCATTCAGTCACTGTGAAGGTGGGAAAGAAGAAGAAATCTCCTCTTGATCATATGCATTACCTTGTCCAATTTCTTATTAATTGAGGAGAGAGAGAGATGGTTGAGGACTTAGGCTTTGGTCTGGGCTTTGGCTTGGGAGATGGATTAGTTCGACACCTTCATTTATTACAAGCCTCTTCCTCTTTGAGGCTTGAGTAGTCTCATGGGTTTTAACCCTAATTGATGCTAAGGTGCATATATAAGTGTCAGGATGTATAACCTTGGCATTGATGAGATAGGATAAATAAAAGAAGTTATGGGATAACAATTATTTCTTTATGAGGAATTTTTCATTTTTCCTTATTGAGGGCTCCCATAAAATGATAAATGGTTGTGACACGAGAGGGTGGAAGAATTGGCTCTTAGGCTTTGTACTCATGTGAAACAATTGATCCACAAGGTATCGACTAGTTTAGATGAGCTTGTTTTTTGTTAAACAAAACTAAAATATTTAGGCCTTTTTGGGAGACCTTTTCATTATCATCACCTCTAACATTTACAAAAAATGGGATAATACGGTGAATAAGCCAACTTGGTTGGGTGCGAATGTATTTGGCCAGAGATGTTTTTGGGTCATGTTTTGTTTTAGTGGATATATCAAACCAAAATTTAGAGTAAATGATATCAAGTACAGAAATGAAGAAAGGGATATCCTTTCCCACTTAAAGGTTGAAGAGGTTAGAGAGTTATTCAAAGGTAATAAAGTAAGGGTCCCCAAAATCCTAAAAACTAACCCATACAAACCTATTTTCGATTAAGCTTTCCTGCTCAAGGTGATGATACACATGAACTCCTTGACAAGTTCCTCATATCATGGTTCATCTCTAAAGATAAACTTGTTTCAGCCCAAGTTTGATAAGAAAGCATGAATTTCATCCTTGATTTCAAAGGACTCAAAGAGAAAGGTAGAGGGAATTTTGTTACGTTGGCTTATTTTATTAGAGTTGTCTTTGTATCAGTCTTTCTCCTTTTTGGTTATTCCCTTCATTAAGTGAAGGGTAAAAAGGCCAAAAGGTTAGGAAATGCCCTTTCCTTTCTCTGCTTTTGAAAGTTTCTTAAGTGCCATTGAGGGAAGTTAAGGGAGTTTAAAAGATTTTGAAAGAGGAAAAGAGTTATAGATGAAGAAGGAAGTTAAAAGTAGAATGGAGGGGTGTTAGGATGGTTTAAATAGGCAAAAATCTTATAGAAATGGTAACAAATGATAAAATTTGTATTAAATAAAGGGTTGGCACCGATTGATAGTTAAATCAATCAATTTTTGATGGTTACTCAAATTCGCGATCACAAACCTTAAGTCTTGACCGCTAATTACAAAAATTGTAAGTAACGATTAAGAATTCCTCAAAAAATGAAGGAGTCAACGATCAAAGAATTTGAATTTTGAAAGAATTTGCGATGATGAATAAGAATAGCGATTGCAAATTAGAAGTTGACTAAAAAATGATGAGTGCCAGTAAATAGCGAAAGCAATTTGATCATAATGATCGTGAATTACAAGGCTAAAAGAAATACAAAAAATGAATAATAATCAGCCTACCTAGTTGTAATCCACTCAATGCAATGATGATTAATTCTAGAAAATTAGCATAAAATAGCTCAATTGCTTAAAGAATTAACACATCCTAAATAATCAACATCCACAAATATCAAACATACCAAATAATCATTCAAAGTGACAAGCACAATAAGGAAGAATAAGTGAGATCTAATTTTCACCCCAGGGAGATTCCATCAAGCATCCCTAGCTCCCTCTTATTGAAGTTCATACTTTCTTTATTAAGGGGTTTAGTGAAAATAACTGCAAATTAATGATTGGTGTTAATAAACTCTAACACCACATTACCATTTTAGACATGATCTCTAAGAAAATGATGCCTAATATCAATGTGTTTACTCCTAGAGTGTTGGATCATATTCTTTAAAAGATTTATTGCACTTGTATTGTCACATTTGGTAAGAATGTGATCAACATCTTTTCCATAATCCGTAAGTTGTTGTTTCATTTAAAGAACTTGGGTGCAGTAATAACCTGCCACCACAAATTTTGATTTGGCAATGGATAAGGCAACTGAAACTTATTTCTTACTAAACTAAGAAACTAGGCATTCTGCTATAAATTGGCAACTTTTAGAAGTTTGTTTTCTATCTAATAAACAACCAACGTAATCCACATTTAAATGCCCTAAAAGACTAAAAGATGAATTCTTAAAATACCATAAACCTAAGTGTAATGTTTCATATAAATATTTAAGAATCCTTTTAACTACATTCAAATGAGATTCCTTAGGGCATAATTAAAAACTAGCACATATGCATACACTAAACATGGTTTTAGGTCTGGAAGCAGTGAGATAGAAGAGAGAACTCATCATACCTCTATACATTTTTTCATCAATTAGTTTGGCCAATTCATTCTTGTCTAGCATGATGGTAGCACTCATTGGTGTCTTAGCTACTTTACATCCCTCCATGCCAAATCTCTTAAGTAGATCTTTTGCGTACTTAGCTTGGTTGATGAAGGTGTCGTCTTTAATTTGCTTAATTTGTAGACCAAGGAAGAAATTGAGCTCTCCCATGATGCTCATCTCAAATTTCTTAATCATACACTTAGCAAAATCTTTACAAAGAGATTCATTAGTAGCACCAAATATAATATCATTAACATATATTTGCATAATAAGTATATCTTAATTGTGTCTTTTTACAAATAAAGTTGTGTCAACCTTCCCCTTTTCAAATTCATTTAGTAAAAAAAATGAACTAAGCCTTTCATACCAAGCTCTGAGAATTTGTTTCAAACCATATAAGGCTTTAATTAATTTAAAAACATTATTTGAAAAAATATGAGACTCAAAACAAGGAGGTTATTCAACATAAACTTTCTCCTCAATTAGACCATTTAAAAATGCACTTTTAGCATCCATTTGGAAAAGTTTAAAATTCATGCTACAAGCATATGCTAAAAGAATCCTAAGGGCCTTTAATCTTGCTACAGGGACATAGGTTTCATCATAATCAATGTCTTTTTCTCGGTTGTACCCCATTGCAACCAATCTAATTTTATTCCTAGTGATGAAACCTTGCTCATCGAACTTGTTCCTAAGCACCCACTTACATCCTACAATAAGGTGTTCCTTAGGCCTAGGAACTAGTTTTCATACTTTGTTTCTCTTAAATTGGTTGAGTTCCTCTTGCATAAAAATCACCTAACTTTCATCAACAAGAGCTTCATCAACTGATTTTGGTTCAAATTGAGAAATAAAAGCAAGATTATTATCTAATGCACGAAGTTGAGATCTAGTACTTACTCTTTTAGATGTCTTACCAATGATTATAATGCACGAAGTTGAGATCTAGTACTTACTCCTTTGGATGTTTTACCAATGATTAAATCTTTTGGGTTAGTTTGGAGAATCTCCAATCCTTGGAAAGATCTTGAGCTGGAATTTCTACTTGTTGTAGTTGGGATTCCTTTTCTTCTTTTGATGACTTGTTTTCTTTAAGGTCACTCACCATTTCTCTTGGAGTTGAATATAGCTCCAATTTCTCAAAGTCACCTGCAAGACTATCAACAAGAGAACCTTTTCCAAGGTTAAGTTACTAAATTTATCAAACACAATATTTATAGACTCTTCAACAATCATAGTAATTTTATTGAAAACTATACAGGCCTTACTAGAGGTGGAATAACCTAGAAAAATTCCTTCATTTGTTTTAAAATCAAAATTTTCAAGGTTGTCCTTAGTATTTAAAATATAGCATTTGCATCCAAAAATTCTTAGGAATGAAATCTTAGGTTTTCTACCATTATAAAGCTAATAAGAAGTTTTGTTAAGAATGGGTCTTTTGAAAACATGATCAACAATATAACAAGAAGTATTGATGGCTTTGGCCCAAAGTAATTAGGCAACGAATACTCATTGAGCAAGGTTCTTGCCATCTCTACTAATATTCTATTTTTCCTTTCTATAACATCATTTTGTTGTGGTGTTCTAGGAGTAGAAAAATTATGAGAAATCTGACTCTCTAGGCAATAAGTTTCAAAAGAATCATTTTGAAATTCCCTTCTATGGTCACCTTTTATAGAAGAAATAAAGTAACATTTTTCATTTTGAACTCTTTTTGCAAAACTTTTAAAAGCATCAAAAGTGTCATTCTTATGAGTTAGAAAGGACACCCAAGTAAACCTAGGGTAATCATCAACTAGGACAAAAGCATAATATTTTCCACCTAAACTAGCACTCCTAATAGGTACAACCAAGTCCACATGAATAAGTTAAAAAGGTCAAGATGTACTTACAACATTCTTTGCTTTAAAGGAAGTTTGATGTTACTTCCTCATTTGGCAAGGTCCATAAGTCTTGTCCTTTGAGAATTTTAGCTTAGGAAGACCTTCCATTAGCTCTTCTTTAGATAGGCTTTATAAGAGCTCCACGCTAGCATGACCAAGTCTTATTTGCCATAACCAAGCTTCATTGCTAAGAGATATAAGACACTTGAAAGATTGGTTTACCAAATTGTCTTGAAAGATTGGTTTACCAAATTGTTTAAGTCAATTAACTAGGTATTGCCTCTCCTTTCACCCTTAAAGATTATCTTCTTATCCACCAAAGTGGTAACCTGAAATTCTCTAGGGTCAAAGGTGACTTTATTACCTTTATCACATAATTGACTTACACTAAGCAAATTATGTTATAAACCATCTACTAAAAGAAATTATCAATAAGTGAACAACAATTCTTGCCAATTATTCTAATGCCAATTGCCTTACCCTTGGCATTATTTCCAAAAGTGACATTGCCACCTTTATTCCCTTTTATGGCTATGAATAACTTTTTGTTGCCCGTCATATGTTTTGAGCATTCACTATCTATATGTCAATCATTGTCTTCATTGGTGGCTGCCATATAATCCTACACAACACAAACAAATCACTTTTGTTTAGGTACCTAACCATACTTGGGTCTTTAAGGGTTTGGTCTTAAAGGGTCCTCTAATTTGAGGTGAGCCTTTCTAATATAACAAAAAGTGTTTAGACTTGTAAGTCTTTCTCTTATGCATAATTTTAGTACGAGTAAGAGGTCTTCTCATACTACGATGGTGAGAATGTGAGCATATGCATGAATGATTAAGAGTATAAGAGAATTTTTTGTGTATGTTAGGGTGAGCATGCGTATTAGTGTAGATAGCATGATTAACCTTTTTAGGCTTAAGCTTTGAGCCATGAGGTGTCTTTCCCTTGCCTTTAGGCATAAATGGCTTAGTGCTATGAGCACTTTTCCTCTCAATTACCTTAATACTAGATGTTAAAGTGTTGAAGCTTTAATAAAATTAGTGAGAGGGAGTGTAAATGATGAGGAGGCTCCATTAATTCTTAGACCATGTCTTACTAAGGGAGGTCTTTGAGATACAATTAATGTATCTAAAGCTTTCTTCCCTTTGTGAAACTTAGAAATAAAATTTCTAAGCTCAATTACCTCTCCTTTTAAGGTATCATTTTCCTTTCTCAAAGAGTTTAGAGAAGAAAAAGATCTTATAAGACTTTTAACAGATTTTTTGAGTTCTTCATTTGAAGTTCTCATCTCACTTACAACCTCATTTAATGAGTTAAACTCATTTTTCAGTATTGAGCATTTCTTTTTGTAATTTTTCATTTATGACATATATTTGTCACATCTCAAAGTAAAAGCTTCTAAAAGCTCATCATCTACATCACCAAATGCATCATAATTTTCACTAGAGTGGGGTAAAGAACTTACCTCATTATAAGAGTCTTTTTGTGACATGAAACAAGATTGCCACTTCCTTATCCCCATCCTCCTCACTAAAGTTGTCATCCCAAGTGGTTTGAAGGTTTTCTTCTTTTCATTATCCCATTTCTTCTTCTTTTCAACTTGAAGCAATAATCTTGATGTGGCCTTGCATGCCACACTCATAGCATGTTACTTCACTCTTCCTTCCTTTGAGGTTGGAAGATGCCTTCATGAAGTTAATTCTATCTTTTCTTCTTCTTATCAATTTCTTATTCCTTCTAGAAAGCATGGCTAGCTCCTCATCTTCTTTTTCATTATTGTCATCACTTGAGACAACCTCAACTTCTTTGCCCTTAACTAAGGATTTGAGAGCTAAAGTCTTCCTCTCTGTTTTGTCATTCTTGTCCCCTTGTCCTCTCATCTTTTTCATCTTCTTATCCTTTTTTGAGGCTAGTTCATGAGTAACAAGCTTACCCATGAGGACATCTATTGGCACTTTTCTAATTTTTGGATTTGACTCTTAAATACTACATACCCTGGCATCAAACTTCTCAAGAGGTAAGGATTTAAGTATTTTAGTGTTTACCTCATGACTGGTGAGTACTCTTATGAATTTCTTCATGTTGTGATGATGGATATGAGTCTATTCATCATATCAATGATGCTTTCATTTTCTTCCATCATGAAAAGCTCTCATTCAGTCACATACATCTCTAATCTATTGGATTTCACCAAAGTTATGCCTTCATGGTAATTTATTAAAGCTTTCCAAATTCCATAGGTTGTTAGGCAATGTTGTACTCTCCCTATTTC
>CATIWR010317741.1:0-12661 GCA_949677035.1 Omphalea diandra | reverse complement strand
AAAAAAAGAAAGGTATTGTTCTATTTCCAAACATGCCTAACTGGTTGGTTTCCACTTTTTGAAGTTCCAAGTGTTGTAGTTGTGACATAACAAGCGAGAGACTTGTTGTGTATGCTTAGCATAAAGTTATTTTCCTTTATTCCAATTGGCTATCTTATCTTTTGTATAATTTATTAATGAAGATTGGCTCTCTCTCTCCCTCTCTCTCTCTCTCTATGAAGCTTCTTTCATTTTTCTCAACAGTCACAATGTTAAGATTCAAATCCTACTTTTGCACGTCAGTTCAACCAAATCAAACCATATAAGAATCTGCCATTTTTTTCCCTCCTATCATTTTCCATATTATTAACATTAAAAAAAGACATTTTTTTTTTAAAGTTATCAATGATACTTTTCATGATACAACCTTCTTTCAGATCATTTCACTAATTAAAAAAAATCTTTTTAAATTGTCATTTAGCTATTCTTTTTTTTGAATATAACAATTTCTTTGTGGTTAGATATTTCTATAGAAACTACAATGGGTTAATTACAAAATTAATAATTAGTAAAGAGAGAGATGATTTTAAGCTAGTCAGGTCACCTACCGCATTGATAGAATTTAAATATGGGATCCTTATCTTTTGTTTGGAAATAGAAAAAAATGAGGGGTAGAAGGAGAAGGAGGAGAAAAGTAAGAGAGAAACTAAATTTTCTCTTATTTGAGAACGAGAGAAGGAAGAGGAGGAAAAAAGTGAGGACAAACTAAATTTTCTCTTGTTTGGGAAAGAGAGAGAAGGTGGAGAGAGACAAAATGATGTGAAATTAAATCATCTGATCCCACCATTTTTAATCACCCCAAAATAAGGTGAAAGTGAGTTTTTTTTTTATGGAAATTATATACATGACATCAATTTATTTGTTCAAATTTTAAATCTATAGGACAAAATTGTAATTCAATCTTATTAAATATATATATATTATTTCATTCTCTTCATTTTCCTCCCCATCTGTCTACTTTTTCCAAACAAAAAAATAAATAAAATCACTTTCTTCATTTTTTATCTATCAATTTTCTCCCCCACCTATTATTTTCCCAATAAATAAATAATATCAAACAAATATCCATGTAATGCATAAACTAACTACTTGTTATAATTAAAATTTGAAAAAATATATTATTTTAAAAAAAATTCCACGTATTTTTTAGGAAAAGAAATTAATTTGAATTTTTTTACATAAATATTCAAAAAATATATTATTTGGGAAAAGAGATTAATTTGAATTTTTTACATAAATTTTAATAAATAATATCAAATAAATATCCATTTAATGCATAAATTAACTACTTGTTATAATTAAAATTTGAAAAAAATGTATTATTTGGGAAAAAATTTTCAATATCTCTCCTTTCTTACCCTTTTCTCTCTTATACAAACTCTTTCCTATCTAAATTTTTTTGACTGTCCCCAATAAATTTTTGCCGGTAGTACTCCCTCATCTTTAGATAAATTAATTTTTTGATGAATCTTTTCTTTTATTATAATTTTTATTTAATAGATTTTTTTTATCTTAGTTTTTTAATGTGTATTTAGTTTGTTGAAGAAAAACAAGTGATTTTTTAATTTTATTTATAGATCTGCAATTTTAGATCATTATAAATTTTGTATTTTATTGTGCAATTTTTTTTTCTTTCTCAATAATTTTTAGATATGCAGATCTAATTCTACTGATTTTTATAATTTTTATTTCTGATCAGTTATTTAATTATTTATTTTATGAGAGTATAAGTTATTCTTCAGGAATTTTTTTAATGAGAGTATAAGTTCTTATTTCTATAGAAAATTTTTTAGTGTTTTTACTCGTAATTTATTGCTAATTCGCTTTCAATAGGATTTAGAGTTTATTTGATTTAGCAATAGCAATTAGTTATGAGTAGTCAGTGATCAACAGTAAACGATCAATAAATATAAAGTATTTAGTAATATAGTCATTAAAGATGCAGTTGGCTTATAAAACAACAAAAATTTTACTTTTAAATTTTAATTAATTTTATATAAAATATAAATTGATATAATGATAAATAAAGATAAAATAAAAATAATATTATTAAAGAAATCAAATTATCAACTTTTACAATTTAAATACTAGAAAAACTGGTTTTTAGTAATCAATTATATTTTTTATACATTAAATGTTAGTTTTTAAAATTAAAATATTAAATACTGATATTTATCAAAATCTCTTTTTAAATGCTTAAACATTCAATCGTTGAATATTAATAAGTAAATATCAAATCAAACACACACTTATTCAAATGACATAAAAGTTGATATTTACCTAAATTAACTATTGAGTAAAGCATGTTTACTAAAACATAAATAATCAAGTTATGTTAATATGATTAGAGATTTTTAGATGAAACTACTAGAAATATGTAATTCTACTTATTCATTATTTTTATTTGTATATTTGTATTGAAAGCTACTAATATTAATTAATATATAAATAAGATATTCATATTTTTAAAAAAATTATTTAGATTTTATTTTATTATGTTATTGAAATGAATCATAATTAATGTAAAATTTATTAAATTTTATAAAAATTTTCATTTTGATGTCTTTAGTTAAATTTTTTCCACTCTTATTTTTCTTCTTTTTTTATTCTTTCACTTTATGGTCTCTTTCTTTCTTCTCTCTCATTTTTTTATTTTTTAATTTGTAAAAGTTTAATAAAAATAATATATCTTATTGAATTTTATACTTAAATCAAATATAAAATTTATTTTATCTAAATTAAATTCTACATTTATTTTGCAGTATATCAAATGTAAACGTTCATTTATAAATGAATTATATAAGAAATTTATTTATAAATGTGATGAATTTTAAAGTAAAATTGAATCAAATATGGATGAATGACTCGAGCATTTTTGGTTTGGGCTTTGCAAGACAAATAATAGTGAGAAGAATCTGACATTATGTTGGAGGTTCACTCCGATGTTTAAGTCAGTAAACTTAATTGAAAGATAAAATGAGAGTATATATGACTGAATGTATATATGAAAAATATCTGGTGAAACCATTTATATAATAGGGGTTGGAGTGAATTTTTTTTTTTTGTTAGATTAGAACTTGAATTCCTTCTTGATTAGAAGTGTTGTTTTCTAACGAGAATTCAATTCTTTCTAATTAGGATGAGTTATGTGTTAAATATTTTTATATGGTTCAAACTATATTGATCTCTGTACTTATTGACCTTATTTTGGGTTGAGCTAGTCTTGTCACTTCATTGTGATTTATGGAGTTGAACTGAGTTTTACATATATTTGGATGTAACTTATATTTACTTAGGTAATATTACATTTAATATGCATTATATCAATTTTAATTGGATTTTTAATGTATTTAATAGAACAAAATCAACCTCATTTTTAGTATTCCCATTACTGTACCAAATTTAACTGGCTTTTAATGTATTTAATATAGATATAGACATTTGCTTTTAAGTTAAACATTAATTAGCGTAGGCCGGCTGTACGTTTATTTAGATTTGATCGATCCCAGCGTAAACATTAGAATCATTTTTATAGTTATATATTGTTCATTGCTATGAGAAAACAGATTGAAATTTGATTTGAAATGGGGATATATATATATATATATATATATGGGATTATTTAGTGGTTGGATACTAAGGCAATAATTTCATCTTTTTTATGCATCACAAAGGCAATAGTAATTAGTTTTTGTTGCCCACAAAATGGATGGTCCACCTCCTTCACCTTCTTCTCTAACCTTGTGACGTGAACGTAGTCTAACATCATAGACAAACTGTGGTAACTCTGCTCCTATATATAAATATTTCATTTGTCCAAAGAAATATGACATGAAATTTCCATGCAAGTTTCAACCTTTTATCACCACTAGCATGGCATGGATACATGTGGAAGGCATGTACTTATTTAATGATAACAATTGTAATAATTAATTTTTAAATAGGAAAAATATTATTATTATTATAGTATTGAAATAAAATATTTAAATGTGATTCTTTACATATGAAATTATTTGAATATTAAATAAAAATTATTATATTTGACTCAATCAATCAATTATTTTCACTAAACGAATTTCCACCTGCATGATTATTTTATTTTACGATCTTTCAGAGTATGTTGTTTTACTAAATCATTAATTTTATCTATACTATAATATCGTATTAATTAGTTGATATAAAAAAATGGTGGGACAAATAAATATTCTCAAAATCATTTTTATAAATGAACTAAAATCTTGTTATTTTCAATTAAACTTCAGTTTTAACATGTAATCTCGTAATTATATAAATGATTATATGGAAATATTTTCGTTGCACTTGAGATTTATCATTTTAAAAATTTTCATGACATTTCAATATTTTAATTTATGAGGGCTCTTGACTAGCGAAGAAAAATAAAATAAAGTATAACAGATAAATTAAAAGAACCAGTCAATTTTTTTTTAAAAAGGACAATAATAAATACTAAAAAAAGAACAATAATACAATATGAGAAAAAATATAGCCTGAAAAATTAGGTTAAAACTTGAAATTTCTAAGATAAAAACAAAAAGAAATAGCCAAACTAAAGTCTCCAAATACTAAGGTTAGCAAAATAAAAGTGACAGCTGAAAATTTGAATAAAACGGGGTCGTTGCACGGCAAAAATTGTTTTGTAACCTTAAGCCTCCTGTTTATCAGTTTTCAGAAATTGTTTTATGTAGTAACATGTCTTCATCTATTTTTTAAGAATCAAAACTCAGAAAATATAACTTTTGGATAATTTTTCTGTTAAGTTGCAATTAATAGAAACTTTGTTTGCTTTTAACTAATCAATTCCTTGATTCTTAATAATCATACTTATAAGATAGAGTTTAAATCTCATTGATATAATTTTTTAATATTAAAAAATTACATTTGTAAAACGGTATCGGCATAGCTTTAATTTTGTTCTAAATAAGTGTATGAAAAATTACCTAAAATTAATTTATAATTATTTTTAATATAAAATTAATGAATTTTATAGTGATATATACAATATGATATAGTTTTATAAAATTTAAATTTATTTGTAATATATTAATTATTTATAATGATTTTATTAAAAATAAAAATTATCAAACATAAATAATTATATATACTAATAAAATAATTATTTAAAATTTAGAAATTATATTAACTATGAAATCATAATACAATATTATAAATTATATATATTATACTATAAATTATGTTACAACCGTTTTTTCGTATAAATGAGGCACCTATTCCTTATTCCTTATATGTGTCCTAAAGTGGACCATTATTTGGCAAAACATTATTTTAGAGATTGAATTCTGAAATATTTAAAATTGTGTATAAATAGGATATCTAAAATAATAAAAAAAATAATTGTTAATGAACATTATGGTCCCGAATAGGCATTATCAAAGAAAAGTAATTGAGCATTTAGTTAATGGAGAGAAAGTCTAGCATTCCATGTGTCGAATGTCTGTTTAACTTCTGACAAGTAACTAACATTTTCTGTGTCATATTGTCTGCTCGATTTGATTGTCTATTTGTCCAATTTATAATAATTATGATATTTTTATCATAAAACTTATTATATATTATTAAAACATATTGTTCATAATTCTTTTAAATTAATTTAAGTATTAATTTTTCAATAACAAAGTAATTAATATTTATCAAACAAAATTTAAAATTTAATTTTCTTAACACTATTATATTGGATTAGGTTGGGCAGACTTAAGTTAAAACTCTTTTTTGATATTGACAATATAGATTAAAAAACTCTAATATCAATATTGAGTATTGATTTCGTAGGTATTAAGTTAGAATTTTATTAAAAGTTGAATAAAAGTGATTAAAAGTAAAAAAACTCAAAATACAAAAATTTACCTCCTAAAATCTAGACAATGGATTTTGGTGGAAATCACGCCCGTCGAAAAAACAAAAAAAGCCAAAACTTCAATTTGATTCCCAATAGGTACAATGGCTAGATAGTGATGACAACCGCTATTTTTAAAATCCAATAGAAAAATTCAACAACTAATATTTGAACAAATCAATGTTAAGTTGTCATGTGTCACTAATTGTGAGACAAATTCAAAATAGAGACCACAAATTTTTTGTCTTAATTGCGAAATGCATTTTCTTGATCATGAATTTTTATCTTGACCGTAAATTTCATCTAATAAGCAGTAAATGCATAGTTTACCTAGCATGCTTTGAAAATTTGAGCTTAGTTTTTGTTTGTATTTGTCTCTTTGATGATTGGAACTTATAAATACATTACCAAAATGACTTAAATACAAGAAAATAACTATTAATTGTGCCAAAACTTTTACAAAGTTAACTTTAATTTTTTTCTTTATACATAGTTTGGTGTGAACTTTAAACATCTTGAGTTTGGATTTAAGAGTGAACTTTTGTATAAAACACTTTTGTTTGGGTTTTAGAGTGAGTTTTAGAAAAACTCTTATATGGATTCGAGTGTTAGCTTTGATAAAACATTTGTGTAAAATTTGAACATGAGTTTTGGAAACACCCATAAGGTTTTGTGTGAGCTTAAATATTAAGTTAAATGTGAATTTGTAAAATACTAATAATTAGTGAAACATATGATTAGTGAATTGAATTGTATATGTGAGGTTGGTTAATATTTGAACCACTATAAAATTTTTGTATTAATTTTTCTTATACTTTTTCTCTAATATTTTTATTTGTGCGTGCTTTATCCAAAAGTTTAAATTTATCACCAATTTAACATCCCTTCTTGATGCATAAGAGCAAACATATCAATATAGAATTTTAAATTTTTAAATCATAGAAAATTAAGATGTGCTAATTAGTTTTTAGTATCAATAAATTTACGATGAGCTAAAAATTTTATTTCATTATTCATGTGTTGTATAAAAATATCAATTTATGATATTTTAAATTATATTTTCAAAAAATATTTTAAATTTAAAAACTTGTGTTATATTTTAAGAAATATATTATATTAAACATTTACTATTTTTATTATAAGTTTAACATTATTTAATATATTTAGAACTTACGTTACAAAAACTATTAATTTATATTTTATTTAATATTTAATATATTTTTACTTTAACTCGAATTGATCGATTATTTCAATTAAACCTATGATCTTTAACAAGTTGATGTCATCTGCATTTTAAAACGTTGATTATCAGTGACAAATGCTAATGGTAATAGAGAGAGTTTTATCCTGTATTTGGTTGGAGAGATGTGATGAGAAGAAAAAAGAAAAGAAAATAAATTAAAATTATTTTTTATTTGCAAATAAGAATAAGAAAATAAAAGAAATTGGGAGAAATTTTATTTTCCTAATAGACTTTTGAAGAGAAATTATATCAATAAAATTTCTCTTCATTTTGGAGAAAAATGGAAGAAATATTCAGTTGAAAAATGTAGATATATTAAATTACTAAAACATTTTTAATTTGTCTTCATATATTATATTTTTTAATTAGGTTAAAAAGGTAAATTTATATTTAATGAATTTAAAATTCCTTCCTTTAATAAATAAGAGATCCAAATAAAATAAAAAAGATAATTTTATTTTCTTTTTTTTATTTTCTTTTCATTTCTCTTGTTTAATTTTTTTTTTTCATTTTTGTTACATAATTGATGCACCAAACATAATAATAGCGGAAAAAGAGCTAGAGAAGCCTTCATTATTGTTTTCTCGTTTTCTCTTATAGTTCTTTTTTTGTTGCTCATTCTTGGTATTACTGTCAATTAAAGTGCCCTTATAAATTTATTATTTTCTTTACTATTTTATCTATTTTTCATTTTAATAAATTTTCATGATTTTATTTACTCTCTTTGTTTCATAATAGATATCGTTTAAGATTTTTAACATATATTAAGAATTATATTTAATAGATGTTATTATATAAATAAAATACTTATTATTAATTATTTTTATAAATTATTATGCACTTTATAAATAAACAATTATTATGAAAGAAGAAAATGATAAAATTAAAAAAAATTAATTAATATTCATAGATAATTATAAAATGTTAAATATTATGAAACAAAAATTACTTTATAAAGTGACTTCTAATTTGAAACAGATGAAATATTTTTTTTATTATTTTGATGAAAATTTTTAATTCTTGCTTTATAAAATTGTTATTCCTCTTATATCAAGGTCATTATCATTTATTTATGAAATTGATTTATAATATTATTGAAATAATTAATTTATTTTTATAGTAATTCAACTAAATTTTTTTTAAGATAAAAATATCAAGTTGTAGCTCATTATAGCCACTTAATAAAGAGTGCTTCTCTTTATTATGCTAGGTTCAGTTGTGTTTCTATAGGGAAAAGATCATCAATTTTCATATTAGACATATTTGATGTTAAAATAATTTATTATAGATTGTAAATTTCAGTTCTTAAAAAAATACTAATTATTTTGCAATAGTTTTTTTATTTTGATTGTTTGTGTTTTATATGCCTATTCTTTATTATTCTCATAATTCATGCGCTAATTCCACCTGCCTCCATATAATTTGTCGCTCATACACTTAATTGTCACATAAAACTCATCAAATCTTTATTTTATGCACTCCGCCATCTAAATATAAACAAATAAAATTTTAATTTAATCCTTCTACTTTACCTTCTCCTTTATATTATTACAATTAAACTTATAATTAAGTTTTAAGCTTTATTGCAGATAGTCTTATTATTTTATTTATCATTTTAAGATGATTCTTATAAAAATTAATAAAAATTAAAATAATAAAATATATTTTAATTAAATAAAATAAATAATATTATCTTTTTCTAGTACTAATATTTTACTTGTAAGCATAAATTCAAAGAAAATAGTAAAAATTTGTATAATAACATAAAATTCCCATAAAAGGAGAGAGATCCAATAAATTGTTTTACTAAAATGAAGGTTGGTTTATTAATAAAAGAATGTCAGAATGAATCCTCAAAAATTTTCTAGCAATAAAATCTTGAAATAATATACTATAAATTTTAGATCTCAATTTGGTTGATGGAGTGAGAATTTTACTAGTAAAATCTTGAAAAATACAATAAAAAAGTTTTAGATTTGAATTGTTACAAATTAAGAATTTATGGAAGCCATAATATCAGAATTTGTTTACAAAGTTATCACTTATCATCGTGTTTAATTACATGATAAGTGAATGATTAGAAGTAATATAATTTTGAAAAAGCCTATTATTTAATTAAAATAATATTAATATTAATATTAATTAAAAATGCAACATTCCAAAATTTTTATAAGAATAATTTTGTTGATTTAGACAACCTTGACTTCATGCTGGCCATGGTCCCCTCAGATTTGAGACGTGACAAAAAATATATATAAAATAAAAATTATAAAATATTTATATTAAAATTAGAACGTAATAGTTAAATTAACTATTCTATTTTATTGATATTTTAGAATTAAAATAGATCAAATTGAAAACTAAATTAAACAACAATTTAGTTGAATTAAACTCTATTTTAAAATATAAATTTTTCTAATTTTTTATTTTATTTTCAATAGTACGTGTTATTTTAAATTAATTAAATTTATCTATTTGATATTCTATTCAGTTTTAAAATCATAAAATTTTATCTATAACTTGTTCAATATAAGTAAGAAAACTAATATATTTTTATATATCTCGGATGCAAACATAGTCATAATCGATTTTTTTCAAAAGTTGATAGAATTGAATTAAAAAACGATTGATAATTTAATTTAGTTAGAAATTAAAAATTTGTTTAAAATAATAAATCTAATCAGATTAATTCAATCGAGGTATTATCTGATATTATATTATATTTTTATTTTTAAAATTTTCTTAAAAAATCGTCTTTTATGCAAACCGCTTGATTGAAAGGATTGAACTGGATCGTTGGATCAGTTTGGTAAGTCGTTGGGTTTTAAAATAATATCGGCGACAATTATAGAAGTAGGTGATGTTTATGTTAACACGTGAGAATCCTATTTTCCACCGCTACCACGTGTTTATCTTCCATCAACTCCGCCACTCACGCTTTTGCTCGTTCACCAGCAAAGCCGGCTACGGAAAACAAGGGGCGGTTTGTACGCTTCACGAGACATACCTAGCGGTATTTTCAAATTGCACCACTTACGTGTACGGCTGTCGCTGATATTACCCACGCGGCATCATCTACGGTTGACGTGGAGGCGTGCATGAATTGCAGCCACAGACACTGGTGCACTTCGATTTTCGGGAAAGAAATTATGTAACGGAAATACCGTATGGCCTGGCTAAGAAGAAATTTTAATATGGACTCGATTGTAATTTAAATTTTATTTTATTTATAAATAAAGATTTTAAAATTTTGTATATATATATATATATACTGTAAAATAAAAAATATTTTAAATAAATTAAATTTATATTAAATTTAAATATAAAATATTTGATTTTATATTATTTTTTAAAATTTATAAATATTAAAATGTAGAGAGAAAATAAAGAAGAAAATAATAAAAGAGGAGGAAAAATGAAAAAGGAAGAGAAAAATAGTAAAAAAAAAAAAAACATTTGAAATAGTCTAGCTTTTAATTCAACTGTAACTTAAAATCATTTTATTGGTGAGTAAAATTTATTTATAAATGAATATCTATATTTGGTATAAAAATAAAAATATTAATTTAGGTATAAAATTTAATAAAATATTTTATTTCATAAAACATCCTTATGTGTTTTTTTTCAAAATTTTATAATATAAAAAGCACAAAAAAATAGAGAACAAATAGAAATAAAGAAAAAAAAGATGAAAAGAAGAGAAAAAAGAAAGAAGGGTGAAAATTTTATTAAGAGCATTTTTATCATAATGAAAAAATTTTAAAATTCAATTAAAAATTTTACTAAATTTCGTAAAATGTGATTTAGTTATAATGAATTTTAATAATTTAAAGAAATAGAATAATAAATAAAGATTCATGTGTACTAAATACATAAAATGTGAATTTACTAATAATTCTATAAGAACTACAATATTCTTTTATACTAAATATAATGTAAGGGTACTTTTAGCACAAATGAAAAAATTATAATTTTGAAATTTATTTATAAATTTATTAAATTTAATATAATTTGATTTAATTATAATAATTTTTTCAATTTTAATAAAATAAAATAAAAATAAATTTTTATTTATACTAAATACATAAAATATAGGTTTATAAAATATTTATACTTCATCCCTCTCAAAATAATTGAAAAAATTTATATTTTCGATATTTGAAAATGATTGATAATTTCCTTTTTTGCTTGATAGTTAATCAAATAATTGCCTAATATACTATTATTAATTAAAATCTATTTTCACACTTTCAATAAATTATTAAATCTATTTTTTCTTTGAATTTATATCTTAAATGTAAATAAAAAAATATTATACTCTTCAATAATTTTTATTGAAGTTCCAATAATCACTATGAGTTGGAATCCATAAATAACATTAATAACCATACTTTATTAATGTTGATAAAATAAAAGAATAAATAAAAATATTTTAATAAAAAATTATTAAAATACACAAAATAACTATAATTAACAAATTTTTTATGAAAATAAAATTTTCTCGATTGTTTTGAAATGATTTATATGAAAATGGAGTACTAAGTATACTCTTAATTTAATACATAGATAATAAATCAGTTAATCAAATAAATTATTTATATAAATCTTTTATTTTATTGGTGATATTTTATAATATTTTTATTATTTTATAATTAAAATATATTGTATAATTCTTTTAATTAAATAATTTATTTTTATATAAATTTCTTTTAATTAAATAATTTATCATCTTATATAACAATTTAATTTTCGAAAGAATTTCTTTTTAGCAAGTGTTTCTAGTTTTGGCAGAGGGACTCAATTTCGAATCCCTCTCCACGTGGTTACAGACTTGCCCATTTAACTCAAACTTGTTTCTTCAGTTCACATGTGACTAATATTTTTAAAATTCGGTGCGAGATTCAAAGATTTGATTTAATATATTATTTTAAAAAACATTTAAAATAAAAATATGACAAAAAAATAAAATTTTAAATTGTAATAATTTTTAAAATTTTATTTTTTCAGAAATTGATATAATTTTTTAAGTTAAATTAATTTAATCTGATTTTTAATAAAAATTTAATTAATTTAATTTAATTTTAGAAACATTGATTACCATATTTAAATTTTTAAATAGCATAAGGAATGATGAAAGAGAATATTGCCATTAATACTATTCAATAAATAAATGATGAAGTGTCGGCGCCGCTTAAAAATGCGGCTACTATGGGAAAGGGCTCGGCTTCTAGATTTCGGCTTACAAGGTTCGCAGAGTTTTCTAGGAGAGACGTGGGACCCATATAGATTTTTTTCTTTCACGGCTTTTAATAATAAATAAATTCCACAGCGGTTTTTTCAGTTTTTTGGAGAAATTTGAAAGGATGGAGATGGTGATGATGACTGATGGGGATATTACTTGTTGACGAAGGGAGGGACCAGAACACAGTGATGACGTAAATGCCAGAGAAGCAGATCTTTTGCGGGACCTACTCAACATAGCCTGACACGTTATTCCGACTCTGAAA
>CATIWR010317728.1:0-25861 GCA_949677035.1 Omphalea diandra | reverse complement strand
TTTTATATTTATTATCTCAATTATTTATTTTTTATGATCACAAAAAAAATAAAAAATTCATTTAGACATAACACAAAAAGCGACATATTATTTATGTAGCCCATACCACACCACACAATTTCCAATAAAAATTAATAAATTTGCTAGATTTTTTCTAAAATGACGGGAGATAAATGATGGTAGTGGAAAATCATTAATCTGAAAATATAATAGTTTTAATTTAGTGTTTTGAAAATTAAATTGAATTAATTAATGAAAATAGTTAAAATGAAAATTTTTTGAATTGGCAAAAAATTATATATATATATATATATATATGAGTTTTCAATTATTACATCTTTATTGATAGTTACTGATTTTATAACTGAATATTAAGTATTTATAGTTTTTCAATGTAACTATCAATTACAAGTCAGAATAATCAGAATTATTATATTTTTAATTTAAAAATTGAAAATGTAACAACTATAGATGGATAAAAGTTACAATAATCATCGAAACATTACATCTATGTATATATATGCGCGAGCGGAGAATCAACATCTTGGCCACCACTTTATGTCAAAAAAAGGAATTACATTTACCATCTATAGTTCAAATTTTGAATAACAATAAGTAACATTAAAATGTTGGCATCACCTATTGTTAAAGACTATCACGTGATTAATGCCTGTGATTAACAATAATTGTTTATAATAAGTATATTAATCGATATATATATTGAGATGAATTCATCAAAATTTGAGAAATAAATTTTTATTTTGAAAAGAAAATTTCATTTTTTAAAAATGATTTAATTTGTTATTAATAAAAAATATTTTCTATTGATTAATTTTCTTCAACACATTAAATATTATAAAACATGAAAAATATTTTACTGAAATGTATTTTTTGAGAAACAAAGGGAGAGAGTGAAAAAGAAGAAAATTATGATTCTTATTATTCATTGTTTGAGGATTTTGAAGAAAAATGATATATTTACTTTAGCTTAAAGATAGTTGGGAATATAAATTTTCCCAACTAAATAGTTTGTATCATTTCAGTACGTATTTTGGGGTAATCACTTGAATGAAAAATATAAATATATTGGCGTTTGATGATTTCATTTCAGGTTTTTATGAGATCGGTAAGCACCTTTCACTCACTTGAAAGCTTTTGATATTCATTTATTAAAAAAAAAAAAAAAAGAGCCACGCTCACGCTATCCTTTAAAAAAAAAAAAAAAAAAAAACAAGGCAGGAGCCGAGTGGATGTTTTGGACTGAAACAATGAAAATGGGCTGGAAACCCAATTGTTGGTCCATGGGAAAGCCATGAGATAAAAAGCCCAGTATTGTTTGCGAACAAGATCCCGCGGGGATAAATCACAGGTTAATATATTATAGACCCGATCCATGTAATAATATAGACAAAAGGTTCATGACACTTGTAAAAAATTAAAAAAAAAAAAGGTTTCACACTCCACATTCTACAGTAAACTTTTTATCATTTCTTTATTTCTTTCTTCTTTTTTTTTTTCAGTTTTTTCATTTTTTTATAAATGAAAATTTTGTGTTTTTATATATTATATATAATTATATTAGTACAATATATAATTAAATTAATATATATTTATTTTATATTATTCAATTATATTATATTATTACAATTATATATTTTATGTTATTATATATAATTTTATAGAAAATATTATATATTATTTTAAATTATTATATTAAATTATATTAAATATTATATTACTATAATTTTATTTTAAATATTATATTATATTTAATTTATGTTTAATATTATTAAATAGATTTTTTTTGTGGTTCATTTGTTACATAGTGTAGATTGACTACTTTAAATATACAAGTTAATTTTTTATGAATTGTAGATTCGTTTTTTGTAAACTATAGACTTATTTTTTTTTATGAACTGTAGGTTTATTTTTTGCAAACTCTAAGTTCATTCGCTATAAATTATAAATTCATTATCGGTAAATTGTATGTTCTTTTTTTGTAAACTATAGGTTTATTTTTTATAAACTGCAGGTTCATTTTGGTATAAATTTTAAATTCATTATCAATAAACTATATATTCATTTTTTGTATTGTTGGTTTATTTGTTATAAACTGTAAGTTTATTTTTTGTAAATTGTAGGTTCATTTTGATATAAATTATAAATTCATTATCAATAATTGTTGATTCATTTTTTATAAACTGTAAGTTCATTTTAGTATAAATTATAGGTTCATTTTTTGTAAATTATAAGTTATTTTTTGTAAACTATAGGTTCATTTTTTATAGTTAAATATTTTGATGTTTTCAATTTCCTTTGTAATATTATAATTGATAAACCTAGAGTTTATACCAATTTTTTATGAAAAAAATAAGTCTATTTTTTCTAAGTATATATAATAATAATAATAATAATAATAATAATAATAATAATAATAATAATAATAATAATAATAATAATAATAATAATAATAATAATATCAATGTAATCAAAAATTAAAAAAAATTTATAAGAGTACAAATATGTATATTTACAATAAAAAAAGAATGTTAACAAAATAAATAAATAGGTAAGATTTAAAGTAACAAAAGAAATATTAAAAGAAATAAAACAACAATTAACGAAGAGATAAACTTTTTCGTATTTACTGTCATATATATTTTTAACTTCTGAACCACAAAATATTATGAACAAAAATTTATGATATAATTTGCCATAGATCACTTCATAGATTAAACTGAAGCAGCGACAGAAAATTAGACCCTAAACGTGAGCTAAAATTTTTATTTAAAAGAAAATCATAACATAGCAATTATCCATTAAATATGGGAGCTATGATTAGATGATGAAAAGGATGCCTAAAAGATTTACACGTTCCTAATTTTTGTCCATATTCCTTCATTTTCAAAAAGTTCCAGTAGCTCGAAATTAATGACCAACACTAGCATAATGATTAGAGCTCGTTTGTTAGCCTTTCGCCTTCAATAATTAGAAGAAATTAAAGATAATGACCTTTGAAGGAATTAAATTAAGATTCCAAATCAATCATAATCCAAGTCCAAAAAATAAGATAATGGGTTCACTTCTGGGAAGCAAAAAAGAATGTATATAATCATGGTGGCTTGCAGCATACAAATGGGCTGTTTTCAACAAATTAATTTGGTTAAGTATCTTATTTATAATCACAATTTTCCTTAAGTAGGTCCATTACTTAGTCTATTCACAAGAGGAAAACCTCTTCCTTTCTCTAATTTTAACAAATTGAGGAGAAGCAAAGGCCACGTTAGTCTAAATCTCAACATTATATCAAAAAGAGAATTAAGCTAATCATGATATTACACTTTACCAACTATTTAATTTATAACTTGGAGACAACTACAAAATGCCTAAAACGGATTAAGCCAGCAAATTATTTTACATCTTATCGACTCGGTTCTGAATCCTTCCATCTTATGCATAGCATTTGGACTGAAGCATTATGTAGAGAACTTGATTAAGCTTGATTGATGTAATAATGCAAATAAGGATGGACACGCTAATAGATTTAAGATTAAGGGTGCGTTTGAAATTATTTTTGTCAATAATTAGTTTTGGAACAAATTTTAAGAGCAATTAACTTTCCTCAGTAATTATATATTTATTTTAGTATGAATTTTGTGAACAAAAAATTGATTTTGAAAAAACAGTATTTAATATGTTAAAATACCTATTAATTATATTAATAATATAATTAAATTATTTTCATGAGTATATAAAAATATTTTTAAAACTTAAAATGTAGCAATTTAATAAAGAAAATCAAAATTTTACAGTAAACATGCTCCAAAATTTCATTGGATTGGTATAAGAATGCCAAGCAAGATTTATATGATTCAACATAAGCATAATACTAACTCTTGACAATAAAAGCGCCTTATTGTATACAAATATGTGTAGAAAGTATATAAGAACAATAGCTCTAATTAATTATGTTGTCCTTTTATTATTGGAAATGAACCCAATACAGATATTTAGGAAATGACGTCAACAAATTTTTAAGCTCTAGAAGTTGTAGTAGGTGTAGCACTATTACTATTGTACTAGCTAGCTAGCTAGCTGCTCCTTCATTGGGTAGAGCATTAAGCATCTTAAAATTGGCATCCACAAAAGGGTTGGCTTGGCTAGAGATTTTAAAGTATTCCCACATTCATCATTGCCTTTGAAACACGTCTTTTTTTTCCTGTTTTTGGTAGGAAACGTACCATTAATTAAAAAAATATATATCTGAATTCACAAATTGAAAGTTTTTTTTTTTTCGAAAGCCCAAAATCATTCGCATGGATAAAATAATAAAAATATTTCTTGTGGCAAATACCCAAAAAAAAAAGAAAAAAAATCACTTGTCATAAAAAACGACTTATGCCCAGTGGAACTCAAACCCACAATCGCTTGATTAGAAGTCAGGCGCCTTATTATGATAGTAACAACAGCTCCAACGCTTTAAACGACACAGTATTCAATTAATAAAAAAGATGCACCGAGAAAGGTTGTTAGCGTAAGACAAAGGGCTTGAGTGAATAATTCAAACGGCACCATATCAAGCATCTTCTTCTTCCAGCTGATGTTCTTCAAACCGTCATTGTTACAGATTGACGGGAATATCAATAATTAATTTATGGGGAAGAGAGAAATTGGTTATGAGTTGTTAGGTTTGTTGTTTTTGTTGTTAACCGTCTTTAGCTTAGTTTTTGTATATAAAATACAAATTTACGATTCAATAAAGAAGAATTGAGAATTTTCCAAAATACAAAATCTTCACATTGTATTAGAGCAATTTTTTTTCCATTTGAGCTTTTGTTTCAAAGCAAGTACTTCTTTTTCAGCTCATTTTTATCTTCTTTTATTCGTTTCCATCTTCTTTTTCCATGATTCAATGGCTGTTGAGAGGTGTAATAATGATAATCTTGTTAGAAAGAGAATTTTTGAGCTAAGGAGCTCAAATTACTACATAAGAACCTGTTGTTTTTATTGCTAAAGGAGGTAATTTCCCCAATTTCATGAATTCTCATTCACAATCCAATCAGAATTTTCAATACAAGAAGAACTCAAATTACCATGGAGAAAGACCTGTGTGTATACATTCTGGCTACATTGGTCACACTGTACATTGATGTTATAATAAACATGAATAGGGCTAATGGTTATGCAAATCGAGTGGAAAGTTGTGCTATTAAGCCTATTAACAGTGAGCAAGCTGGAGAAGTTCACTTTGTTTCCTAAGATTGTCGGTATGTGCCTCTTTGAACTTTTTCACACACTTTTTGGCAATGAGGTTTGGGTTGTTGATAGTGGTGCTATTGACCACATTGCATGTTCTTTAAGTCAATTCACCACCTATACAACAGTCAATAATTACTTTGTCAAATTATCCAATAACCAAGTAATCTGTCACTCAAGTTGGTACCATCTCTATTAGCCTTACTCTTACCTTGTTAAATCTTTTATATGTGCCACAATTCACATTCAATTTGCTTTCAGTTAGTAAACTAACCCATGATTCCAAATGTTGTTTCATAATAAAATCTAATAATTGCATTATTCAAGATATTGCAACTTGGAGGATGATTGGATTAACCAGGCAAACTAAGGGCCTTTATCAATTGGTAACACCTGTAGCAGCTCCTTTCAAAACCAATCTTGTTAACACCTGCAACAAAACATATCCTTTGATTTGTGGCATTTCAAACTAGGCCATGTATCTACTCCTAGAATTCTTCAGTTACAGCAACATAATTCTCATATTTCAGTTCAAAAAGAAAACTTGGTGTGTGATATCTGTCATTTAGCCAAACAAAAAAAACTATCTTTTCCCTTAAGTCAATCGGTCAGTTCTGAATGTTTTGGCCTTGTTCATATTGATATTTGGCGCCTTACTCATTGTTTCATATATGGTCACAAATATTTTTTGACAATTATTGATGATTATAGTCAATTCACTTGAATATTTCTTAAGCAAAATAAGTCTGAAGCTAGAACTCTTGTTCAGCAATTTTATTCCTTTATTCATACTCAATTCAGCAAGAAAATTAAGTGTATTAGAACAGATAATGGGCAAGACTTTAACATGCCCACTTTTTTTGCTGAACATGGTATTATACATTAAACATCTTATGTCAAGACCCTTCGGCAAAATAGCATTATAGAACGTAAATCCCAACACATCCTTAATGTAGCTAGGGCATTAAAGTTTCAAAGTCATCTTCCAATTGAATTTTGGAGTGACTGTGTTACACATGTTGTTTACCTTATCAATAAATTTCCCTCTTCTGTTCTTGAGCACAAAACTCCCTTTGAAGTTATGTATAACACAAAACCTGATTTTGCTATGCTCAAAGTTTTTGGATGTCTCTGATAGGCTTCTTCCTTAGAACAAAATATAACTAAGTTTGATCCTCGAGCTCACAAGTGTGTTTTTTTAGGATTCTCTTTTGGTACTAAAAGTTATAAACTCTGTAATCTTAGCAATCACAAAATTTTCCTTTCTAGACATGTTTACTTCTATGAGTATATTTTTCCATTCCCATCTTCATCTACTGATTCCCTTTCATTTTTACCACTATTATATGAATTTACCCCTGAAATCAACTTTTCATCCATTCAGAACTTTCCTCTTCTCCCACTCCACATACTTATTTTATACCTTCCCCAGCAATAGCTCCAAGCCCATCTCCTCAACTTCAAAGATCTAAACGATCTAGACTTTTACCCACTTATTTGCAGGATTACCATTGTACATTGGCCAACTCAGTTCTTACAATCCACCATTCTACTTTTTACGACTCTGAATCTGCAATGTCAGGTATTCCTCACACCCTTTCCTCAGTTCTTTCTTATCATCATCTTTCCCCCTCACATTGTTCTTTTGGCCTTTCTATCTCTACTCAACATGAACCTAAATCCTACAAACAAGCCATCATGTATCCTGAATGGATAGAAGCCATGAATGCAAAGATAAAGGACCTTAATAATAACCATACTTGAAAGATTGTTGATTTGCCACTCAATAAGCAACCTATGAGTTGCAAATGGGTTTACAAAATTAAACACAGCTCTGATGGCAGCATCGAAAGATACAAAGCTAAACTTGAGATTGCCATGATATATTGGTCATGGTAATATATATATATATATACACACTAAAAAAATAACTAAAATTCTCATGTGTAATTTTTGTTAATTTGAAATGAAGGAACAACATTCTCACAAAAAAAGGAATTACATAAAAAATTTGGAAGCCTAATTTTGCCCATAATTACTTCATTTATTCGTCATTTTAGTACAATTGCATGTTTTCAATTTAAGATTTGTTCAATACTATGACTGGCAATTGTTATATTTCTACTGATTTTTGGCAATAAACATTGAAAAAAGGCTGATGCAAATTCTAACGCCAAGCAAAAAAGCATTATTAGGCCTTCAAGTAAGTTGATTCCACCTATATAATATTCAATTGTATACCTATGTGCCTCAACCAAAATTGATCACCTTTATTCTCTTGGATTTTATTACAAAGTTTTGAGATTGACAAGAGACAGCCTGGCAGCTACAGTTTTATGTCCTTGAGATACCATATCCACTTAGTGATTAGATTGTAAATTACTTTTTTTAAATAAAATTATAAAAAGAGTTAAAATTTGAACTAAAAAACACTTAAATTTGGAAAATATACATAAATTAATGGATTAAGTGAATTTTTGTTACTAGATTGCTAACTACCTGGCTGCCTGAAAGTTAGAATGGTAATAAAGAGACATACATATAGCCATTCACAATTAACTGAGTAATTTATATCTCTAATTACTAATGGGCATCTCATACTGAAATATTAATTTCAAAAACCAATTGAATTGTGACAAAACATTTTATGTTTTCTGTTGTTTTTTTTTTTTTTGTGATAAACTAATATCCAATTATGAGTTTTTGTGTTTCACATAGTTCAATTATGAAATTGAACTGGTATAATTCAGTCAATTTAATTCAAATCCTTAAAATTTTAATTAAATTTGTTTCGGTTTTAACTTTCACTTTATATTCAATTTGTTTTTATTTCTTTTGAGCATTGCTCACTCTTATTTATCAAATGTGACCACAATCATTTTCACTTATATGACTGCCCTGAAATTGAATATCAATTCAAAAATTCTTCAGAATCCCGGAAAATATACATGACTTCCCCTAGGAAAAACTTCAAAGTTGTGGCTAAACCGCAAATGGGTATTAGCCTATTAGGGGGTTGGCGGGGAAATGCGAAGAGTACAAAATTGCATAGGACTAGTAGGTGAGATGGATGCAATTTTGTTGATGCAATTCCCACAAGACAGACGCGTATAACTCACAACCTCATATTTTTCAAGGCAGAACTAAGACCCACCATTACTCCTCTGGTTCTTCCACATGACAATCATATGCCCCAGGCAACCATGCCATTCAGCCCATGTCCTTCGTTTCTTTCTTTTTTTCAAGAAGCCCATTGTCCTTGCTTGCATTCCATGGTATGGAAATCATGGTAGGGCAATTGCTCTTAATGCAGTTGACCATATGGGGCTCACTGTTATGTACCATCAATTTTGTAATATCAAATCATTCCAACCACCTTGAAAATGCAAAAGCAATGTTCCAAACCCAAGGAAATTGTTTGTTTGTTTGTTTTTCTTAATGTCTATAATTAGAACAAGTTATTTATAGACATTGACGTTAGAAATTATTTTATAGGCCACTATTAATTATGAGTATTTTATAAGAAATTAGACTGAAAAAATATTATTTAAAAATTTACGATGTTCAACTTAAGTTGCATTCATGTAATCATAATGTATAATGGATTTGTGGCATCCTTTGCGTGAGGGCGTTGTCAAATAATTCAGTATAAATTTAATCTAACAAGAACATAAGTCTATTAAATTTTCTATATAGAGGTTAGATTTTCTCTCAATCTTTAATCAGAATTTTGATTTGCCTAATTGCATAATCATCTTTATGACTAAGAAAAATAGCAAAAACTTAATATTTTAATTTAACACGCTTTATTTAGTTTTGTTTGTCGCAATTTGCGATTATAATAATTAAGATATATATGTAATAAGTGTTTGTTTAGGTAATAGGTGTAGTTAATACAAATTCTATACTATTTGACAAGGGCAAAAAACTAAAGTTGATAGTGATTTTGATAAGCAAACTGCAGTGAATGAAAACAACTCCATTCTGAAACAATTTTTATAACAGATACAGATATTGCAAATAAAAAACTAAAAAATATCCTTGTAATTGTAATAGCAAACAACCTAACACGTTACATACTTTTAAATATTAATATTTATTTAAAATTTATCACATAACTACTAATAGTAATTATGAAGTATAATATACTAATTATTTATACAAATATAGATTTGTTTCAAGAAAAATTATATGTAAGTAATATTTTAATCATTAAAAATATTATACTGATA
The DNA here is from genome assembly GCA_949677035.1 of Omphalea diandra. Classification (NCBI taxonomy): domain Eukaryota; kingdom Viridiplantae; phylum Streptophyta; class Magnoliopsida; order Malpighiales; family Euphorbiaceae; genus Omphalea; species Omphalea diandra. Next base: position 16,373 of record CATIWR010317728.1, on the reverse strand, counting down.
TATTGCAAATGAGAGTGAGTCTGTTTATGCTATTAATCTATTACACAACAAGTCTATAGAAGTTGCTTGAAAATGGCCAACTTCCTGGGTTAATTGCTTGGCCTTTGTTGATCAGATGAATTTTTATATTTCTCATATATAAAAGACCATGCTTTGTGTCGTAAGGCAATGTATCTTGATTCAATCACTTGATGAAATCCTATACCAGATTTTTCTCAATACTTTGTTGCTCAAGATGCAATTGGTTAACCTGCATATATATATTTTGTTAATTTATTTTTTCTAATAGCTTGTTTAGTTTTCTTTTGTTTATCAACCCGAAATAGACAGACAAAATTTTGAAACTTTGTATTTTTTTTCATCATTTAACTGAAAATAGTTGATAGGGATTGCATGATGTGGATGTCAAGGAGAAGCCAGCTGCTTAGGTGCATCTTTAAGATTGCAGCATCAATTTTATATTAAAAAAGAAAAACTAAGTTTGACAATTATGTATTATATAATTTTTTAAATCAAATAATTCAAACGGGTTCTTAATGAATTTAATTCTCCTATAGACATTCAATTCGTTTATTAATATTCTAAATTCATATACTAGATTCTTAATTTTCTTGTAATTGAAATAGAGATCTAATTTGGAAAAACCAAGATTTCTTTTTCAACTAAATGTTCAATGTTATTCCTCCAAAGTAGTGGGAGAATTATTAAAAAAAATAATTAGATAAGAGGGCAGATATAAATTTCATGACAGGGTTTCATTAATTTTATTACACCTCTACATAAATATTATATTCCACCAATATTTGATAAAAAAAATTACCGAAAATTCTCAATCTCTATTAAGTAGAGAAATTAATTAAATTAAATCCGATTAATAATTTTTCTTATAAAAACGACAATGAAACCATTTAATTCCTTGAAGTTGACTCACCTCAAATGAAGAATCAAGTGACTCAACAATTTTGGGGCTTATTTTGGACCATTCTAAATAGCAGTAGTGTAGTATGGTCTCTTTTCTTATGAATAAATGTCATAATTTGCCCAAATGGCAACCCACAACTTTTTGGAGAGAAATGATTTATGTTTCTCTGACCCATTCAGTGCTTCTTATAATAAATTAAAACAAAATAAAATGTGACTAGCCATTTACATCCAAAGATGTCTGCCCTTCACTTCACTTCACTTCACTTCTTTGCCTACATTTGTCTATAAAGCTCAATTTCTTGTGAATCTATACATAAGTGACAATTTCTAATGATAAAAACCATATCTGATGATGATTTGATAATAATTATCAAAAGATCAAATGGGAACTCAATTAGTTCTCTTAGGAAGCAGAGAAGAGATATCAAATCACAAGTTTAAGTAGCTTTTTCCCCCCTTCTGTTCCGACTTTGGGATGGAATGCAAAATCAAGGGAAACTTTATAGCTGTAGCCTATAGGAGTAATGATGATATTAGTTTATTTCAATTAGTAGTCAGCGTTGTAGATAATTTGATAATGGAATTGGCTTAAAAGGTAAAGTGGGAATTGTTTATGTAGCAAATTTGACAATATTATATGGCTGATCTAGAACATAAATTAATGCAATAATTTATCTTGAAAAAATATTTTGAAATGATATATTTTTTAGTATTTGAAATGTAATGTAAAAAATATTAATTTTTTATTTTATAAGATTATAACAAAATCTAAATCATAAATATTGTATATTTATATTATTTAGTATTTAGTATAAAAAAAAATACATTAAAAATAAAATTTTTATGGATTCCACACATCTGCGGCTATCATTGTGGGTCAATAATAACTGATAATAGATATTGATAGTGAAGTATAATCAGTGATAATAATTACATGTGTTTATATGACTTATTTTTTATTTGAATGAATTTATCAAAATTCAAAAAATTGACTTTATGTTTTCAAAATGGAAATACTTTTTTTTGAAAAATGAGTTAATTTTTCTTTTAACTTAAAAAAATTTTTCATCAACCAATTTTTCTATATGTACTAAACAAAAGAAACTATGAAAATATTATTTTAAAAAATATTTTTTTTATAAAACAAACGAAATCTAAAAGAAAATACAAGTGAGGTAGAAAAACCATATGGGTTTGTCAAGTTGAATTGATACTTTAGCTTACTTTTTAATTGGAAGAGTTTTATATACACTCAGTTAATATTTGATACGATGTAATGTAATATAATGTAATCAGTTACTTTATTTAATACATTTAAAATATTTTATATATTTATTTAGTATATTTTAAAAATAAAATGTAATTAAATAAAATTTAATTATATGTGTATTCAATAGTCTTATATGCATTTGGGTACATATTAATATTTTTAAAATTAAATTAATTATTAAATCCATTAATTAGCCAGTTTTTGATTTGCTTAATTTGATCAATTTTTTAGGGATTATTTTTATTTTAATCTATTTAATAGGGTATTATTTTAATAATTAATAAAATATCTTAAAATGAGAAAAAGTAAAAGAATACAATAAAATAATACAAAATATTATTATCATTTAAGCTTTAAGTAATATTTTTTTTGTAAAATAATATAGTTTTAGGTTGGATTGATTTAGTTTGGTTCATCAATTTTGATTGATTTTTAATTAATTAATTTTTAATCTCTAACTAACTTAGACTATTGACTGATTTTTAATTTTAATGTTTGATCCAATTCTAAAAACACTAATATATATTCTTATCTAATATAATTACAATAATTTGACTAAATGAGTAAGAAGTAATTTATAAGTAATTGATAAATCAATAATAATTAATGTTGCCACATCAAATATTTTTAATTGGTTGATTGTTAGACAAATATTTTAAATTTTATATGCATAAGAATGAATATACTTATTCAATATGAGTATGATATGTCAATGAACTAAATGTGAAATAATAAATTATAATCAATAAATAAACTAATAAGAACTAACTTTTTTCGCAACAAACATTTTCAAGTAGTTGGAGGTTAGACAGTTATTCACATACCTAAATGTAAGAACATTTTTTCTAAAATTATTATTATTATTCCAAGTTTGTTTTTCACAGTGGTATGATAAAGCTATATTTCCTCTTTTTCTATTTTTTTTCTTTGTTACAAGGAAAAGAATTTTTTTTCTAAATCTATTAATTTCGAAATATGTGAATTATCTATTTTTTGCTCGAGTTTCTGATTAACGGATAAAATTAGAGTTCATGAAAGCTAACCCATTTGTAATACTGCCTTATTAGTACCTAGCCACAATTAAATAGAGAAATGCTAAGATACAGAGAATTTGGAATGATGAATTGAAGTAGTCACTGAATGAGTGTACTTGAAATTAAAAATTCAAAAAATTTAATAATTTTATTCTTTTTATTTACGAAGTCATCTCTAATAAATACGTCATGGACCTGATGTAATCTGTTAAAACCATATACAACTAATTGTTAATTTGCATGTTTTACTTTCTATAATATTTTAATTATTAAATATTTAACTATTACTTAATTGTTAATTATTCAAACGCGAAACTCTAAGCCAATAAATATGTCAAATTTTTGTTTATTATTTAAAATATGAATAAGTAAAATAAGAATTTATATTTTGTAATTTTGAATAATATCTTTAATAAGGAGTAAATATTTATTTTTAGTTTTATTTCTATTTTATTTCTTTTCTATTTTAAGCTGTTTTCATTGATTTAAAAAATTAAATTCTCATCAACAATATGTGAAATTTGATATATACTAAATGTTTCTTTTATATATACATAAAATTAAGAATTCTTATATATACATAAAATTAAGAATTCAAAATCTAAGAATTAAATTATTTCAAATCTCGTTTGGATTGAAGAATTTTGGATGAGGGAAATTAAACAATCTATGGATTTTATCTCAAATCCATTGTTTGGCAAATTAAAATAAAGTAAACAGTAAATACATTAAGTTCATCTATTATATAATTTTATCTGAGAAAAAAAAAATGCTGGGTTATTGGAGTATGATTGAGATAAAAGGAAATTGACTAACAAACTGATACAGAACTATTAATTGTTGAATTAATGATTATAAATTTGCTATTAAAAAGAAAGCCAATTAGGGAGAAAAGTCATTTTCACAAGTTAATTGTGAAATAAATAATGAGCCAACTAATGTCTCCCTAAAGTAAAGGCCAAAATACAAGGACTAGGGTTCTTGACTTTCACATATGATCGCCTTATATGTTGTGGTTCAGGATGGTTTGGTGGTGTTCAAAATGTGCTTCCCCCATAAATACAATCATTGATGATCTAATTAAGCTTTTTTAATTACTTCAATTAATTTAGGTATGTAAGTAGCTCTTTTCTTCTTTCTTTAATCTCCAAAGACTTCTGCTATGACCTAACCATATTCTTTGGATCTTTATTTATTTTGCAAATTAAATACAATGAAAAAAGTAGCCCATAGAATAGAATAATAGGAATGCATGTCCCCATGGCTTAAACAATTCTGATGAAACCAATGTGGGAACGAATTTAGCACAATACGTTGGAATTTTATATGGCCACAAATTTCTTATTGAGCACATGGGATATGATCAACTGCCGTGTGTGTCTCTCTCTCTCTGTATATATATATTACCAATCCTTTTTCTTTCTCAAAAACCCAAAAAAAAAAAATCTTTTTTTTTCTGACTTTATTATTTTTTAATTCAAATATTATTCTAGCCAACTTAATGAAGCAAGTCCTAAGCTCAAGCCTGAACCAATTTTAGATTAGTTGGTGAAAGTGATTGCGTTTTAGTGATTAGTGGATGACAATGATTGCGTTTGGATTTTGGGATGGTTTGATTAAAGGAAGCAACCATGGATCTCGTGGTTTATTGACTTGCTACTTATAATGGTTGGTAATGGTATTGTCATTGGGTTAATACTTAATAGTCTAGTCGTAATAGTTTTAGAAAAAATTATTAATTAGTTCCTAAGATGTGACATATTTAATAAGCCCATTTCTCTATTTTAATATCTCATAATGCCGTCTTCAATATTCTGTTTCGTTAATTGAGAACGAGGAGGAATAAAAAAAAATGATAGGAGTTGATTTTTTGGTGGTGATGGTGAGGGTGGGGAAAAAAAAAAGAAAGAAAGAAAAGAAGATGTGAAGCTGACTAATCCGTTGTAATTTAAGGGTCTTTTAATTGAATTTTTAATTATTAACCTCATATTTTTATTTAATTATACTGAATGACTATTTCTTTACAGAATGAAAAGATCGGAAGATTTTAATTATTTTTAAAAATAGAGAGATGAACTAGTGAATTATATAAAATTTAAATTATGATATATAAGAATAACGCATCCAATTAATGCAAAGCTAGAATTTTTAAGTAAGGGGGCCAAAAATTTTTCATGCAAAATCATAAATGCGAAATATAATTATGTATAGATTTGAAAAAATAAATGAAATTAAGAAAAAATAAATGTGGGATCTATGAGAAAATGAGATAATTGTCAGCTAAAATAATAGATAAAATAAAATTTACTTATTAAAATAAATTTATATATTTAGGTTTTAGATAAATAATAACTAATATTGAAATTATAATTAAAATAGTCAACCAATCTCACAAAGAAAAAACTTATATCATAATTAAATGTTTTATATATTAAAAATAAAATTAAAAATTTTCAAAATCTAAATCATTCTTTTAATTGAAAAATTTTAATGATACATACTTTGTTGTTATTTATCAATTAATCATAAAATTATTACAAAATCGAGCATAACATCTTAAAAACTCTACTATTGACATTTTATCAATACTAGATTGCACATAATATAAATATAATTGTTAACAATATCAAAATAAAATAATGTGATATAAAATTCTATTGAAGATAAAAATACAATACATAAAAGTATATAAAATATAAAAATTAAATTAAATGACAAAAAAAAAATAATTCCCATAATAATATGAATTTGAATGCAATTATAGTTAAATTAGAAATTTAATTTATTTCATTTTTTATTTAATATTTGATTTTCATGTATAAAATAGAGTTTAAATTTTTTTTTCTAATTTTAAAATAGAAACAAGAGGGTTAAAATACATTTTAAAGATGATTAGAGAAGGAGCAATTGTCCTTGCATACACCATTCTTCAATATGTCTTGTAAAAGTAATGGCAGCATACATAAATGGGTACGGTTTTTAAGATTTTGTCTTGCTTTGCGAGTAGGGAATAAGAAGAAGGACCATTTAGAAACTAGAAACAGAAATTAGACACCAAGTATACTATTTCAAATTAATCTCAATTTCACAAACTTTCACTTACAATTTTATCTCTATCCTTAAATTGCCCAGACACAATATGGATCTTGCATCTTATAATTTGTTTTGTGCTTCAATCTTAACTGCAGCATATAATATTACAACGTTTCAAAGAAAAACATAATAGTTTAATTTATTTTTTAAAAGAATAAAAAATTTAAGCGTAATTCGAAAAATATTTCAATGATTAAATTAATACATTTTTATTATAAAAAAAATCATCTCATTTCTCTATCAAATATGTGCAACGCACATATGTAAAGTTGATCGAACTCTTTCAAAAGTTCGTCATATGATATTCTCTATTAAAAGCTTATAATATAACCCTCAATCATATAAATTGTTTTAAAAAATTATAAATATATTTATTATATATTTATAACATTCATTACATATGTAATGAAAACTAAATGTGGACTTTAATTATCTAATAATATATTAAGTATTATAATTATAATTATAATTACAATTATAATTATTCCAAAATATAGCATAAATATATTATAACTAATATCATCATCATTCAAAGTGAAATTATATAATAATTATATCAAATTATAATAATTATTAAATTTTAATTAAAACATATTACAGGTTGCTACAACCAATCAACTTATATTATGCAAATTAATTTTTTTTTCAAATACAAAAATATATAACTTTTTATTTAAATAAATTTTAATATCTTAAATTTTATTAATTCTTCTTCTCAAAAAAAATTTATTAATTCTTTATTCATAATTGTGATATATATATATATATATAAGGAACATTAAAACTAGCAAGTAAATAGCACAAGTAGCATCTTTTTTTTTCTTTTTTTTTTTTTTTTGACATAATGTGTCGTTAGATGTCGCTGTAAAGACCACATCAAATTAATAGTTAGTGCTAATAAGAGAAGAAGAATTTTTAACAATCAGCATCTAATTAATGAACTGTTTATATTGCAGAAATAATTAAAAGAAAAATTGCCAGCATCAAATGTACTTAAGAACTAGAAATAGAAAGTAGACTACACAAGTATACTATTTGAAATAAAACGTCAATTTCTCAAAATTTCATTTGAATGGAAATTTCATTTCACTTCACATAATTCATGGCTAACGACAAATTCATCTCTATCCTTAAATTGACTATACACAATCATGAAGATTTGGAGATCATCGATCCATTCAAAAGTGGGTTGTTAAATAAATTGCATATATAGTTGAATGTTAAAGGAAATGGAATTGCAATTGCATCTTTTATGTGTAATTTGATCTGCAGTATTTCCATATGTTGAAAAAGAGCATTTAATATTTTTCTTCCTTTTTTTAAATTTACCTTTCTATCATTATTTTTTTTTTTAAGTAATATTAGGTCATGATATCTTTTGATCAATTTATATGTTAATTTAAATCAAAATTTTTATTGAACAATTTTAAGATTATATTTTGAAATCAATATAATATATTTAAAGAAAATTTCCCATTACATAATATAACACAAGGTAAACTATATGTGCTTTCCTGGTTAATTAAATCACTATAAGATTAAGTAATTAAATAATTTATGTATTGATTTTATAAGAAAATTAAAATAAACTCAATAATAATCACTATTTTTAAAATTAGATTGATGAGTAAATCGATTAAATGATCAATTTTGAAACATGCAACCAGTTTAATTAAATTTATTTAATAATAAATAAAATTTTTAAAAAATATATTATTAAAATGAATTTTAAATATAAAAAATTTAAAATATATTTAATAATAATAATTAAAAATAAAATTTAAAAATTAAAAATTAATTAGTAAATTAAATTTTAATTGAATGAGTTTCCAAAACGCTGCTAAAAGTTAGAACATGATGATGTCTCGTATAAAGCATCGAAATTCGCAATAAGGTAAATTCGTCCCATGTAATGTCCATACACAGATACTCGACCCGTGTATCAAAGTCAATGAAATTGGAAAATTAAAAAATTAAACAAGAAAATTGTAACGGTACATTCCGCTTATGTCATTACCCACAAGTTCCAATCCTTGCTAACGGTACAGTTTTTAGCAATTTTCTTCTTCAAATTTGTGGTGGTGGTGATAATTGATTGCAACCCTCTACTATACATTTTGAAATACGCACATCTACACCTATGTGCCTAAACAATTTATATATATATATAAATTGGATGCTTGCTGGAGTACAACCAATATGATTATTATAGACAAAAAATGATGCAAGTGTACTCCTTAAGTTTTAATTACTTATGATTATATATATATAATCAAGGAATTAAGCTAGTTATCATACCATCATTAGATAAAATATATCATCTATTTTTGCATAAAGTGAAAAAAAATAATATAAAAAATCTAAATTAGCATCATGACCTGTACTATTTTTTAAGAGAATTCAAGTTGAATATTATTGCTGAAAGGAAAACAGTAAAATTTTTCATGAAAATATTACGTCAATCTGACAAAAAAAAAAAGTTAAACAAAGAAAAGAAAAAGGAGAAAAGAAAAAAAAAGAAAAGAAAAGAAAAGGGTTTCTTCTACAACTAGGTAGATATATGAATTGATTACCACAGAAATAAAGAAGCCATTATTATGACATGATTGTAATATTCTTCCAGCTTGCCATTACTAGGATATATATCTCTAGCCTAGCTCAAATAATTTGTTTGTCTCAAGTTGTATTATAGTCTATAGTTATTTAAGTCTAACTAAAAGCTTCAAGTTGTAACTCAGTATATATATACATATAATCTAATATCATGACGTAGGTGAAGTACATGAGGACCAAAAAAATTTTTCAACTGTAAGAAGCTCTTCTTGTTCTTCTATTGGTTAATTAGCATTGATCAGTGTGTTGAATGATTCATTATCAAGCATCTCGAATTTATGTAATAGAAAAAAGCAATCATATAGTATAAAATGGCATCATTTCTCAACTTATAATTAAAAATAGAAATTTATTCGAGAAACCATTTTTTATACACATTTTTTTGTCTAAATACATGAAAAAAAATTATTATTATAGATTATTAGATACTCTACCACTATTAAATAATGATAGAGACAAATTGGTAATATTATATTATAAGAAAGTTGAAAGATGAACACATATATACATTTTTTTTCCATAGCAATTTGGTCCTATAGTAATGATAATTGACAAAATAAAAAAATAATGTGGTGAGTTGGTAAAATTAAAGAAAGACTTCTCAAATAAGTAGTATTTATTATTACAAGTATCTAAAAACAATTTAATTTTGATGTATGTAAATACTACCATAATGGATTTAGATATTTAAAGCATATTACAGCAGTAGCAGCAACAGCAGTGACCAGTCAGCAGAAGTAACCAAACTATTGGCATCTTTGTTAAAAGCTAATATCACTGTAATTAACCTAATAACGAAAAAAAATTAAATTAGATTAAGCAAACCAAATTAAGTGATTAACCCCAAACTGAAGCGCCAAAGTTGCTGGAAATCAAACTCTCCAATCCCAACAACGGATCAACAAATTCCCCACACATGTCCACATGTGGTGGATAAACCCACCCATCAACCGAGTCAAACGATATAAACTCGATGTGCAGTTCAGGCCAGTCAAGACTCCCTTCTATATTAGGCAACTCAACGATTTCACTCAATTCCTGGGATTCTGACACATCTTCCGACACAACAGAAACCGAGGAGGAGGAGGATGAATCTGATGATGACGATAAGGAGGACAATGAGGACGACGATGACGATGAGGATGAGGATGAGTCCAACTCGACCATGGAAGCAGCCTTAGCAGCCGCAGCCTGAATGTCACGTGGCATTAACGACACTGGCCGAGGTAGTGACTCAATGAGTTCTGGAAAATTCAGAATGGCCGAGTTTCCTTTAATGCTCATGGCCGCGACGTCATGGGCACGCGCCGCCATTTCGGCCGTGGGGAATGTTCCAAGCCATATACGGGATTTTTTTCGGGGTTCGCGGATTTCAGACACCCATTTGCCCCAGCTTCTCATCCTGACCCCTCTGTAGACTGGGTGCTTACTATCTCTTGCTCTTTTGGATCCTTTTTCTTCTACTGGGTCTTGAGCTTTCGCCTTGCTACAGCTGGTGTTGGTGGTGGGAGGCAAAGTTGGTGATGGTGATGGTGGTGGAGATGAAAATGAGTTGCAGCTGGTACTTTCTTCTGACATTGTTAAAGAAATGTTCAAAGAGAAATATAATAAATCCAAGAGAGAGGGAGATACAGAGAAAGAGAGAGAGAGGAATAAGAAAGAGGAGAATAATGTGAGTGGGTTTTTGTAGAGAAAGGGTTAAGGGAGGATACGCTCCATTTATAGTGACCCTTAACCTACCATAAATATATTTCCAATGACAAAAACTTGCCAACACAGAGAGTTGAGAAATGGGGAAATAAATAATTTAAAAAATATATACATATATGAGTAGTAGAATAATATTCACATGTTTTAAGTAATATGTTATTAATTACTTGTAATAATTTAATTATAAATAAAAATTATTTAAAGTGACAAATAATTAAGATAATAAAATTATTATTTAAATATTTAAAATTATACTAATTATGATATCATATATTTCTCGTAAACTTTAATTACCAATTATGTCTATGTATGTGAAATAATATATCTGTCTCAAATTTTCTAAAAATAAAATTTTTTTAACTTCCTTAACGAATCAGTATTGAAATTGATATTAACTGCTTTGCTGGAATTTTGATAATTAAGATAAATGAAGTTTATTTGAATGTCTTGCTGTTCTAATCAATATAATAATGAATTGTTCTTCACAGTAGTTTTCTATACAGTAATGTCAAATAAACTGGTGAATACCCACAAGAATAAGGAAACAAAAATGTAAAAGAAGAGTAGGGGTTAGGAAGAATGGGACCTGATGAAGAATGGGTCACCTGTGGAGAAGAGGTGGATATGGAGACATTACTAATAAATACTGTTCCACCAAACAGCGTTTTAGTCTTTTTTTGCCCTCTCCTTCTTTGTCAATGTCTCTATTGTTTTGTCCGCCAGGGCTTTGCTTTTTTTTCTTTCTGTGCTTTTATTATATCTTTTCTTCTTGCTAATTGCTATGCAATGCCAAGCATAGTCCACATTTTTTTTTACCAGTCTTATTAAAGAGAGTTGTGTGCAAAGTTCAAGTTAAACAGGGGGAGAAAGACAAAAGGCAATCTTCTTAGATTCTGTATAAAGTTGGAAGCTCTTTTTTTTTTTTTTTTCCCGGTGTTGCAGTAATCAGGATGAATTACAGCTCAATACCGGGCACAACCCATGAAGAACACAATAACACGATTACAAGAACTCAAATTCAGGACATTAAAGTCCCATATGTATCGCCCTTGCCAATCACGCTAGAGGTCATTTGCAAGTTGGAAGCTAATTCACCATAGCTTCTTTTGGGTCTTTAATAGGATATATTTTTTCGTTGGCAAAGCAAGACATTTAACATCGACCATAAAAATATATGAGAAGGTAAAACCGTACAAGTTTTTGACATGAATATGCAAGTTACCCATCATGTTTGTGCTCTTTGTGTTTTGATCTTTTCTTATATTATTAATTGGACTTGAGAATTCAACTCCAATTGGATAAATGCCAACTTTTTCTTTTATTTGAATTCTCTTATCATATGTGTCACTTTTAATACTAGTCATTTCACTTATTCAATTCAAATCATTTTAATTAGTTACGTTTCAATAACCTACAAGATAAGATAACAATTCTTCTTTTATTGGTTGTTTTGTAACGGTTACAAGTGCAAAATGGGTAGGATAATGCTGGATCATTGTATTATTTTTTTAATCATATCTTTCTTTGAGTGGATTTTAGATGGACTACTTCTGAATGAGTTGAATCAAAATATGAAAAAATAATTCAAAAGTCATTTTTAGTTTTAGTCGAGTTATTTATAATTTTGACTTTTACAATTAAAAAAATATAATTTTAATTTTAAAATATTTTTAATAATCTAAATTAAGTTAAATTTAGTGTTTTAAATTTTTATAAAATTCAAATAAAAAATTATCATCTCTAATAATGATAAAGAATATGCTCGTATTAAATTATATATTTATTAAAATTAGATCTCATTTTTCAGATGAATTCACAATTAACGCGCCAAGAAATCCTCAAAGAAGAAAATTGAGCAAACTCTATTGGTTCAATTAATTGAGTCGCATTCATTTTGCTGTCACATAGAGTTATAAAGGATGGCTCAAAAGCTACACTCAGGTTTCATTTCCGCCACTTTGCACACTATGCCTAGATTTTACATCTTGACTTTGATCCCCTCTCGTTCTAACTTAGGGGAATAAACGAAAAGGACGGTTCAAGAGCTAAAACTTCCTCAACAGGCTTGACAGGAATGAAACTCTAGGCAAAAGAAAATTTTAAATTTCAAAATAAATTAGACTATATTTTTTCTATATTGAATCCTTTAAACTAGATAAAAAAAATTATAAGCCTTTTAAAGTAATTTCACTTTACATTTTTTTAAAAAAGAAAATTGGAGTTCTAAGTGCAGGCCTTAATGGCCTGCCCCTAGGGCCGGGACTGAACCTAAGAAAAGGGCAGTAAATTAAATGCTTATACGATTTATGTAGTATATATATCAAAACTTGGTACTACAACTAGCTAATTAAAAAAAAAAAAAAACTGTGGTCATTACGCCATCATCATCATATTCTTGTCATGAATACATAATTAACAATTAGTGATCCACTTTCGTCATCAAAATGTGAAACAATCGTATGCTTAGTTTAGTAAACTCTCAATTATCAAAGGTAGTTAAAGCGTAGTTATTAATAGAAAATTACTACTACCTATAATCTAAATATAATTAAAACAAATTAAAGAAGTCATGAAAGCACCCCATAACCTTCTCCCTTGTTGTGCAAGAGTAGACAAGTTTCATGGACACCTAGCACGAGGCAGAATGCATTCATGTTATATCTGCCAGCACATGATACATCAAAAAAAACACAACTCAATATCAAAGATTTGATCAAATGGGCTCCTTTATTTTGCTAGTTATTGGATTTCCCACGCCTCTTTTAGAGTTTTTGTCTCATATATTAATATTTATATCAGTTTCTTGCCCATTTGAGTTGTTTACTACTACTAGCCAGCGCTGGAGACTTCTGATGAGCGATAGATTTTATATTCTACAACTAGCAACATTCAACTGAAGATTTGTACAGTTTGTCTTATAATTAGTCTAAGCTTTAGACCCCAAATCCCAATAATTGGTTCAAATCAGCCTCACTTGAAAGGGAAGATTTTGTTGTTTGTAGCTTGCTACTAGCATTTTATGATCTCAATTGTATCTTCAGTGACAACAAACCTTAATTATGTATATTGGCAGAATTATATTTTTGTCTCTTTTAATATTGTTATTATTATGATCAATACTATTGCTACCATCATCACTACCACCATCATAATTATTATTATTATTGTATATAATAATAATGAAGTGCTTTTAGTGATATTAGAATATTAGTCGCCACTCCTCTAATTAAATAATTTTACTTTTACCACCAAATTAAGCAATACATCAAGCATTGGTTATGAATTGGTCTAATCTAAATCAAGTTTCAACCAAAAACAAAGCTAGTTCTGTGTAGGGAAAAAAAAAAATTACGCGCCTATAACTAGCTAATTAATTATGTCTTCTTATGATTATATTAATCAAAAAAGAAAATTCCATCATTTGAAAGAGTAGAACTATTATTTAATTTTCATTCTCAGAAAAAAACTGTTATTTAATTTTAATTAATTTAGGAATGAAAATAAGTGTCCCTAAATAAGTATCTAAGTTCATGGACATGATCATAGCGTAATAAAAAGTGAGAATTCAAGAAGAGAGGAAAATGAAATGCACCTCAAGTTTCACATGTCTAATAAGTACAAATTGAAGTTACTCCTCAAAGGACTTCTTTGTTCCTGACAAATTATTTGTTCGCACATGTCATGATTCATTTGCTGGGGACTTGGAGAGAAACAAAGAAAGTGAAATTTACATCAAGACATGCATGCATGCTGAAATTTTCAATGTGCACATAAAAGAGCATGCAAGATACTAACATGCATAATGATGACCTCTCCGCACCAAAAGAGAGATTTTCATTTTTTTTTTTTAGATTAATTTCAATTCTGATTTCATAATTTTAGAAAAACAAATTTACTTATCCTGTGGCAGCTCTACGCTTATAGCAATTGATACATACAATTAATACAAAATAATCGATAGTTTACTTGGGTGCTTTTACTTAGTGATGCATCTACTGTAAATTTGAAATTTACTCATCAAATGAGTTTAAATCGAAATTTATGACTGCTTCAATTATTAGAAAACTATTGGACCATGCAATCCTATAATGTGGCTTTTTTGTTTTTTGTGTTTTTTTTCGTTTGCTCAACGACAGCTTTACAGCTCAAAAACAACAGGATAGCCAAAGGACATTTGCCAGCTACCACAATGGCGATGTTTTTATTGACATAGTATATCACATTGTTGATAAATAAAAAGAGTTGCCACTTTTGGACCAAAATAGTAAAATCTAAATTTGTCCTTATAATGAATATTTATATCATAATACGAAATAATTAAGGATTTAATCACGACAATTCTTTCCTCTTTAAATATTTCAATAGCACCAAATGAAAACGCAATCAGTAGAACTTGATTAATGATGATAATAATTTTTCTTAATGCTTATTTAGTTTAAAGGTAACTCAAATTATATATATATATATATATATATATATATATATATATATATATATATATATATATATATTTGTTCCTTAAGCTTAGAGATTAAAATCATCATATATTGTATTGTATATCTGATACATGATGTAAATGCTAGCTCACCAACCTTTCTCTCTAAGGTCTCATCCATGTCAATTCATCAATTTTGCAGGTTAAATGAGAATTAAAAATGATGTTAATGCATATAAGTTGCAATCCATTTGAGTTTAGATTTGCTAAACTGCATCAACCTAAAAAGTTAATAAAATATTTATTTATGTAGTGAAGAATTTACGGATTAATTGCTAGTTTTTACTGTAACATCCCTATCCACATTCATTGGCATTATCACATAAACATATTCATTGTATAAATGATATGAAATCCCACATGAACATACGCATTAGATAAATGATCATTTAGTCATGCGATTTGTAGAAGCATGACAATGACACTTGCACCGTTATATTTGGGACACTTGAACATATATGTAGTGTTTATATAGTTGAATGACAAATTGTCTTATGTTATATGCATGTTATAGTATCATAAATAATGGTGTTATAGAACTTATTTAAGATTATAAGGAGCATATAGGGATTAAGAGATGAATGGAGGTGCTTAAGGAGTGAAGAAGAGAGACTAAAAGAGAAAAAACGAACTTTCAACCAATGGAAATGAAACACCATGATTTTATATTATTATAATAAGTTTATATCTGCTAATTAGGGTCAGATTTTAAGGAAAAAAATGTGGGTTATACCAAAAACAAAGAGAGACCAAAGGAAGAAGAAAGAAAGGAAGAAGAAGAAGAAGAAGAAGAAGAAGAAGAAGAAGAAGAAGAAGAAGAAGAAGAAGAAGAAGAAGAAAAGAGGGAGAATAGTGAGCTGCCTAAGGTTTTCCAATTCTGGGACAGTAGGTAAGCAAGTTTATCTTCTTCTCAACTGAAATTAATCTCTCATGACATGTTAATCATGCATGGTTAGTGATAATTATAGAGAAATTGAGGTAGAGCTCTTGGATGGAAGTTAAATCCAAGAGAACAAAAGTTGTTTGTGCTGTGTTTTGCTGTCATAGCAGAATTTTGTAACCTCGATTTCAGAACCCTAGAAGAGGAATTAGGGAAAGTACAAAATACAAAAGTTGTAGCTTTATGTCTCATATAAATGCATATGAAACAGTTTTACTTGATTCTGTGTGTGTGAAGAGATATGGCTCCTTCAGTAGGACTGGATCAAATCCGGACCGAGATGATCTTAGTCTT